>JAQZBX010006186.1:0-53953 GCA_029593785.1 Cabassous unicinctus | reverse complement strand
GGTGCGGTGGGCTGATGCAGCAACCTCACGGCAGGAAGCGGGTGTGGCGCAATGGATAGAGCACCCGTTTACCATATGAGAGGCCCCGGGTTCGCTTCCCGGCGCCTCCTTGTGAGGGCAGGCTGGCTCGCGCGGCGCCGTGGGCTGATGCGGCAAGACCTCACAGCAAGGGGGAGATAAGCAGACACAGAGAAGACACACAGCGAATGGACACAGCAGCACAAGCAGCAAGGGGGGGGGGATAAATAAAAAAAATAAATAAATCTTTAAAAAAAAAAAAAAAAGAATCTGAGGAAAAAGTTTTCTTTGTGAAAAAAAAATTTTACTTACGTATATACCCACTCATAGATTTCACATAAAGCTACTCCCGTCACCCACACTTTTTAAAGTGCGGTCTTATTTTTGTTTTCCTTCCTTGCTTGGCTCACTTGTCATCCTCCCCTTGTCCTTCCCGCTTCAACCCAAACAGCCCGTGTTAGCGGTCTGGAAGGAAGCCTTTCTCACGTCTCCATGCTCAGGAAGTCATATACAAACCTAAATATGCTCGTGGACATGCACATTTATATGTATGCACTCACATGCATGGGCTTGACACTTTCTGTTACAAGCAAGGTATGATTTAAATTTTAAACACTCTAGTGAGTGTAAGAGATATTACGCTGTTGCTTTAATTTGCAATTCTCTGATCACTAATAAACTTAAGCATCTTTTCATATGTTTGCTGGCCTCTCTGATTTGCACTTCCACCAACTGCCTATTCACATCTATTCATTTTTTCTATTAAGTTGCCTCTATCAGCATTTTATTGTCAATTTATAACAGCTCTTTGTGTGTAATAGATAGAGATAACCTTTGTCATCTCTATTAAATGTTTTTTCAACTCTATTGTTTGTTGATCTGGTTCATAATATCATTCACGATACAAAGGTTTTTAATTTGTGTATAATCAAATGTATCTATCTTTTCTTTTAAAGCTTCTGAATTGTCAGTCTGGTGAAGAAGGTCTCCACACTCCTGGATTATATAGAGAGTCTATTAGATTTTGTTTTCTGTATTTAATTCTATAATACAGCTGTAATTTGTTCTTAAACAAGATATAAGATAGTCACTTTTATTTTCTTCTAGATGTATGCTGAATTATGCCAGCAACATTAAATAATCCCTTCTTTTCCCACTAAAGTACATGATCACTTTTGTCATATGTTAAATTATCTCCAGGACCTAACTTCTGATTCACTATTCTGTTCCATTGACCTTGTATTAGTCTGCAAAATGGGTGCCGATGCAAAGTAACAAAAATCTGTTGGCTTTTATAAAGGGTGTTTATCTGGGGTAAAAGCTTACAGTTACAAGGCCCTACAGAGTCTAACTCAAGGTTGCTTTCTCACCAAAGCCAATTGCCACGTGTTGAAGCAAGATGGTCACTGATCGCTGCAAGGGTTCAACCTTCCCCTCTGGGCTTCCTCTCTCTCAGCTGCAGGCTGGCATAGAGCTTGTCTCTCAGGGCTTCTGCTCTCTTCTGGCATAGGGATCGTTTCTTTCCAGGCCTTCTGTATCAGTCTTGGCTCTCTTCCCAACGTCAGCTGCAAACTATCAGGCAAATGGTCCATCTCTCCCTGGGGCTTTAGCTGTTTGAGCCTTATCCTTTCTGTCACACAGCAGGATCAAAATGACAAAGTTCTCTCCGCTGGCTTGTGTCTTCTTGGCCATTTATATCAGCCCACCAAGGATGCAGAGACTCAACCTGAGTGATGCCTTAGTGACGTGGTCAAATCAAAACCCTAGTCTTAACAGGTGATTTAATCAAGGACATCTCAGCTGAATCTAATGCAATCAAAGGTTATCACACCCAGAAGAATAGATTAGTTTACAAACATAATCTTTTCTCTTTTTGGGATTCCTAAAATAATCTCAAACTGTCACAGACCTATTTTTCCATTCCTATCCAAATACCATATTGATTTCATTGCAGTGTTTTTATAGTATGATCTGATAGGAGATAAGACAAGTTCCCTCATTAAGGTTCTTATATATTCTTGGCTACTTTCTAGAATTTAGTCTTCTATGGAAGCTTTAAGATTATTTTATCCAACTTAAAAAAAAATCTGCTTAGTTTTTAATATAGTAATTTAGGGAGTCTGGACATGTTCATAAAGTAAAGTTTTTTCATCTAAAAACATAATCGTTGTTTCCTTTTGTTCAGATCTTTTGTGTCTCTCAATAAGTCTTTACATTTATCTTCATTTAGATCAAGAGTCTTTCTTATTAAATTTATTTGTAACTATTTTATAGGTTTTGTCTTTATTGTCCAGAATATTCTTCATGTAAATTCAGGATAAAACTATACAAAGGATTAATAGAGAAATTATACAATATAAAAGCACAATTTATGGATAAATTATAAACATAAAAACTGCATATGCACCAAACAATAACTTATCTCTAAACAAAAATAATTTGAAATAACTTGAATATTTCATCATAGAGCCTGATGAAAATACAATTATAGTGAAAGGACTGAATACACCCCTCTCAGAATTGGACAGATTAGTAGATAAAAATAAGTAAGGATATAGAAGAATAAAATACCACAATGAGAAACTTGATTTAATAAATATATGTAGAAACTAACACACCTCAAATAGAACACTATGTAATTTTTTACATTTTAACCACTTTCTTGAGGTAAATTTACACACTATAAAATTCACTCATTTGCAATAATTCTGAGTAAATTTACAGAGTTGTGTAACCATCCCCACAATCCAGGTTCAGAACATCTCCATCATGGTGGAGATGAGGGAAAGGCAATTCTAACGAGCTTTAGGAGGAACATCTGAGAAAACAAGGGACTATGCTACAGGCATTGGAATTGCACACAGCCACTCATAGTCAATAGGTAATACCAACACTGAGAAACTTCTATGATGAAAATTCAATTTTTAAATGGCTTAGGTTAATTGGAATTCTCCAGAATGAGTTAGCTTCTCTGTCTGGTATGGTATCATATGGAATGACAGACATTTCAATAGCTTTTTTAAAAAAAGTTATTGTATCACTTAGCATATTTTCAGTCTAAGCAACAGTATATTCAAGTAAAAGTGTCTTAGACAATGGGGTTTATTTTTCTCACATACAAAAAGGTCTAGGGATGAGCAGTTTCCAGGGTTGGTTCGGTGCCTCCACAGTGTCAATTTCGTGGGGCCACTCCAAGATTCCCTTGTCCTTCCCCACAGGGTCTCAGTTAGGCTTCATCTCCTCACATGAGAACATCCAAAAGCTAGAAGAAAATTATAGGGTGGTCTCCTCACACATCTCTCTGTCTCTCTTATCAGGGAGAAAGTCTTTTCCAGAAGGCCCCAGTTGACGTTCCATCATGGCTCACCGGTGGGATTGGGTCATGTGCTCATGCCCTAGCTGCAAAGGAGGCTGGGAAGGCAAGTCGCCAGTATCTCCTGCCTCCGGCAAAGGAGGTGTGCTCTGCCAGCCAGAAGGAAGGGAGCTGGGATTAGCTGTTGGATAGACAACCAGGAGTTTTTGCCACAACCACCAGAGGCTGAATGGAATTTTGAGAGGTGATTTTGGCCACTGCTCCTCTCTGAAATAATCGGTCTTTATAGATACACACACTTGTGCTTTTTTTATTTTCAGTTTATAACAGCTCTTGATACAACAGATTTCCTTGAGAGCCAAGGGCAGGCAGCACTTCTGGCTTTCGCCATCAGAGCTGTGAACTCTCTCCACCGCCTTCCCTATTCCAGAAAACACTCTCTGCCTATCACTTAATTCTGCTTACAAGGGTCTTGACTTTTAAGCAATGTGACATTCAATGTGTATTTAAATGCCATCCATTACCGTCAAATGGTGACATTTACTTCATTTGTAATTCAGAAAAAGAAAACACATATCTGAATATAGCAAAGAGACACTCATATCAAAGATAATGGACCAAAACAATTGGCGTTCCTTGTATTTCAAGTTTGGAGAACAGAGCTAATAAAAGATTAAAGAGAAAGCCCAGGAGCCACAGGAACAAGTTTGAGCAATCACTTGTCACTTGAGGTTAGCACAGAAGTTATTTTAACAAGATATTACTTGCAGAATTTCCACCATAAATCTTTTATTAAGTCCTAGAAACCCAGTCAAGACATTTCCCATGCAGCACTGTCAGAAATAATGCTGCTTCATAAAGCTTCCTTTAAAACCCGAGGGTGAGCGATGCTGAGTGCAGAACCCGCTGACCTTCACATAAACCTAATATTAGTATTGATTTTCCTCGACTCCAAGAGGCAAAATATATTTTTTGGAAGTGACCATTAACGAGCCTGTTTAGATAAGCCTGCACAAAGCCAATGAGTATTTATTTTGCGTGCCTATCTGCTTTGAGCGGAAACCCCTGGTTGGATGTAACAAGCCCAGACATCACCCCTGGGCCCTGTAAGGACGAGCAGCACAGACAGCCTAGTCAGAGGAAGAAAAATACTTCAGAATTCCAGCATCTCAGTAACCTTGGCAGGCCGTGCTGACCTCCCCAATTAGGCAGGATTTCTTACTCGTAGAGTTTTCGGGAAAGAAGTCCTCGCTCCCCACGGTAACTGCTCCCACGTCTCAGCCAACATTTCCTCCTTCTGGCATCTAACAAGCTGGTTCCATCCATTCCAAGTGGAAAGTCCTTTCTGCTCCAACTGTATTTTTTCCTTTTACTTGCATCCTTTATCATTGTTTAAAAAAAAAAAACCTCTTTTGAAGAAAGTGCCAGACTCTTCGCGTTTCTTACCAAAGCAGGAAGTTTTATTGGCTGGGTTTGGCGCAACAAAGTTCAGTGCTGAAGGGGGGCCACAGAGGCCATTGTGTGGCTGTCAGCTCCACTCCAGAGAAAGCTGGACGCATTGTTCATTGCTGGTCACCTGCCAAGGTCTTCTTATACGTTAAGATCACTCTTCTGGATTTTAAGACTAATAAGAAAAATGAAACTGTCACTTTGGACAATGGGAATGCCTGAAATTGAGCAGAAACAAACTTATAGGAAATCATATGCCTAATCTATAGTTAATAAATTTATCCTATAGGCCTTTGGTTTAAAATATATATACTGCCAAATAATGTTGTCATGTTCTGAAGCATGCCAATTTGGGGGGTCTTCTCAACCCCCGTAAATCAGATAATTAAAATATATGGTATATTAAGCAAGGCAATGATAGAGGGCGAAGGATTTTTTAAATAAACTGACAGAGATGGGGTGGGCTATAGGATGTTTATGTCATGCCACACGAAGTGATTTTATAATGCTTTTAAACTTAAATAGTGCAGATATTCATTGTGGACTGAAACCCAGCAGGATCCAAATTTCTCATCAGCTGTAACAGTCTGCTTGTCAGGTCTGAGAGTGGCTGATTCTTAGAGGCCCCAGGATCACTGGGAATACTTAGCTTGAGCTTTTTCCTGTTTTGATTTTTTAAATACAAAACTTTCTACCTAACATATTGATAAAGAACAGAGTTTCCCACACACTGGTGGCAGCGTATACGTTGAAGCAGTCTCTGGGGAAGACAATTTGGTGATGTCAATCACAAACACACCTACATAAACCCTTTGACCTTGTACTTCTGCCTTGAATGACGTATCCCACAGATACACTCACACATGTGCAAAAAGATGTACGGACAGTGGTGTTGGTTGAGGCACTGTTTGTAACAGCAAATAATTGGAAGCAAACAATTAGAAGCAAACTGAATGCTCATCAATAGGAGATTGTTTAAATAAATTACGGTATATCTATAAAATGGAATATGGTAATTTTTTTAAAAACGTGAACAATTTCTATATGTAGAGGTGGAACTATCTTCAAGCTGTGCTGTCAAGTTTAAAAAGTAAATTACAGAAAAGGGGGTATAGAATATTTTCATTTGTGCTGAAAAAAAATGTCACATATGTAAACTTAGACTCTATCTCTACCTGAATTCATAAGAATCTGGTAACAGAAGTTGACTGCAGGGAGAGGATCAAGGTGTGGATGGGAAAAGGATCTTCCTTCGTATAATCATTTGTAACTTTGATTTTTTATAATGTGCCCATTTTACCTATGCAAAAAATTAATCATTTGGCTAATAAAATATCACCTTCCTGTCACTCCACAGGTAGCCTGCACAATCGCTGTGATTTCCAGGGCTGGCCGTGTTCTCTTACTCCCATCCCAGCCCCGGGATGGGCCAGCCAGAGAACTGCCTACCCCCAGTCATGGCGGTTGGTGCCAGATAGACTCTTGATCCAAGTCAGGCCAATTAGAGTCTTTGCCAAACTTTTACCTCTCTCTGGAATCAAGAGCTATGAGATAATATAATCATGGCTGTTAGCTGTCATTCACGGTATGGAAAGAACTTGCTTCAAAAGCAGTTAGAGGGGAAGCGGGTGTGGCTCAGTGGATAGAGCCCCCGTTTACCATATGAGAGGCCCCGGGTTCGCTTCCCGGCGCCTCCTTGTGAGGGCAGGCTGGCTCGCGCGGCGCCGTGGGCTGATGCAGCAAGACCTCACAGCAAGGGGGAGATAAGCAGACACAGAGAAGACACGCAGCGAATGGACACAGAAGCACAAGCAGCAAGGGGGGCATAAATAAATGAAATAAATAAATCTTTAAAAAAAAAAAAAGCAGTTAGAGGCAAACAAGCTAAGAGATGGAAAGAGTGAAATATATTGAGGACAGCATTTGAAGCCCTGGATCCAGCCATTCCTGATCTCCCATAGGATGTCCCAGTAACATATGTCAATATATTCCCCTTTTAGTAAGTTGTGTTTTATGACTTGCAGCCCAGAGGATCCTGAGTTATCCATATTTCAATATATAAAATAGTTTTAAAAAGCAATTTTTATGACATTTTCTTATTATTGGTCAATGAAAACAGCAAGGCTTTTATAATAATCACACCAAAAAATTGAAACCAGGAGTTATTGATAAAAATTGCAATAACAGCATCCGTAATCAATTTATTTCTGAGGGAGCAGAGGTGGCTCAAGTGATTAGGCGCCTCCCTCTCACATTGGAGGTCCCGGGTTCAGCTCCTGGTGCCTCCTAAAGAAACAAAGAAGACAAACAGACACAGCAAGTACAAAACAACGAGGGGTGTGGGGAGAAATAAATAAATAAAATAAATCTTTAGGAGCCAATGTGGCTCAGTGGTTGAGTGCCGGCTTCCCACATACAAGGTCCCAGGTTCAATCCCTGGCCCCCAGTACTAAAAAAAAAATTTTTAATTCTGGGAAGCAGATGTGGCTCAGGTGACTGGGCTCCTGCCTACCACATGGGAGGTCGCTGGTTCGGATCCTGGTGCCTCCTAGAAAAGACAGGGAGCTGCCACGACGGGCAGGTGTGGCGAGCTGACGCAACAAGAGACGGGGGGAGGAAGAACATAATGAGAGGCACAGCAAAGCAGGGAGCAGAGATGGCTCGAGCGGTTAGGCGCCTCCCTCCCACGTCAGAGGTCCTGGGTTCAGCGCTCAGTGCCTCCTGAAAGGAAGACGAGTACACAACGAACAGACACAGCAAGTGCAAACAACGAGGAGGTGGGGAGAAATAAATAAATAAAATAAAATCTAAACAAAAAAAAATTATTTCTGTGTTTTCTGTTCTTTGATAGGAAGAGAATCTTCATTTAAACAGGTAAGTAGCTCCAAATGTTAATTTTAAGCAGCTTACACAGAAACCTCAGGATGGTTTCTCACCTACCTGATTTCAGAAGCTTAAAAGAGGAGTAGGTCAGTTTTCTAAGTCGGACAACCAAAAGTGTATTATAATTGCTCCCATCAGTAACAGATGTACCACACTAATGAAAGATGTTGTTAATGTGGGAAGATGTGGGAGGGGTTGGGAGCGGGTATATGGGAATCCCCCGTAGTTTTTATGTAACATTTATGTAATCTAAGTAGTTTTTTTAAAAAAAATTAAAGAGTATATTTTAAAAAATCAAAATCACCAACAGGAAACACAAAAATGCAAAAACCGTGGCAGTAGCTATATTGCAGGAAGAATACTTATTTACACACAGCTGAAACAAGGTGGCCTTGGTCAGTCCCACCTGGAGCCATGCATCCAGGCCGTCGCAAACCTTTTTGCCACTCGGCACGTGTCTGCAAATGGCTGGGAACCACTGCAAGGGTTGACTTTGGGGTTACAAACAAATGCTAGTGAGCAGACAAGTTGGAAAATGCAGAATTCATAAATAATGAGGATCGACTAGAATAATTTTTGTTTCCTAGAATTAAAAAAAAGTCAAAAATAATAATAATTGCTCCCATCAGTGATGTGCTGGAGCCAAATTGAGCCAGCTCATGAGAGCTGAATGCGAAATGCTCATGAATCTTGCATTCCAGTTCTTAACCGTTATTTGCTTAAACTCGGCCATGGTGAGAGTATTTACACCATGGAAATGCGCAAACACTAGAAAACTGGGCTTTCCCCTTAGAGAGTTGGTTGTTAAGCATTTGCTAGCACACCACTAGCCGCATTCTTTGTCTATTTTTATTGCAATGTTACATTCATATAATAAAGTGTGCAAACCTTAAGTGTCTCTCTATGGATTTCTACTTGTATGCACACCCAAGTAACCATCACCCTGATCAAGAAATAGAACAGTTAAAACACCCCAGGAGACTCCCACATGCCTGCTGCAGTCACAACTCTCACACACACACACACACACACACACACACACACACACACACAACCACTATTCTGACCTCTATCAGCATAGGTTAGTTTTGCCTGTTCTTAAAGATCATAGAAATGGAGTCATGATGTATCCTTTTTGTGTCTGGCTTTTTCATTCTTCATTATGTCTATGAGATTATTCATCCATGGTGTTGCCCATAGCAATAATTTGTTCTTTTTTATTTCTGTGTAGCAATCCAGTGATGACGAGGCTGTTTATCCATTCTACTGTTGACGGACGTTTCTGTTGTTCCCATTTTTTAAATGAGGCTGGTATTAACATTTTTGTACCTTGTTCAGGAGAGATATGTGCATTTACATCTCTTGGATATATATCTAGGAGTCTAATTGCTGCATCACGGGTGTATGTTCGCTTAGCTTTAGTAGACACTGCCAAACAGTTTTCCAAAGAGATTATACAAATTCACTCTCCCACCAGCAATATAGAGAGTTCTAGTTACTCCACATCCACAGCAACACTTAGTATTAACAACATATTTAGTCTTAGCCATTCTGGAGGGCGTGATATCTGATGATTTTAACTTGCATTTCCTAATGAGTAATGATGTTGAGCATCTTTTCATATGCTTATTTTCCATCTGAATATCCTTTTTTTGTTACATGCAAGTTCAAGTCTCTTGCCCATCTTATATTGCTTTGTCTTTTTCTTATTGATTTGTATATATAATTTATATATTCTATATACAAGTCCTTTGTCTGGAATACGTATCGCAAATATCCTTTCCAATTTTTGGTTGCTTTTTCACTCTCTTAATAGTGTATTTTGGTGAACAGAGTTCTTAATTTTAATGAAGTCACATTTTTCTGTCTCTTCTTCTGTGGATAGTGTTTGTCGGAGGCAGAAGGTAGCGTCCTGTTTAAGACGTCTTTGCCTAACCTAAGGCCGTAAAGAAAGTCTCCTATATTTCGTTCAAGAGGACTTATTGTTTTATCCTTTCAAAGGCTTCCATATTTTATCAAATACAAGTCAGACAACAAACACATAAACTCACAGAGTCTAAGACCACCATAAGACAACATTACCATAAAACAAACTGCCCAGTTGACTAATTTTGCATTATGGGAACAGGTGCCAGGCAGATGCATGGGACCTTGCCTAGCCTTTCACTGGGCATGACGTGGGTTTGGTGATTTAGGGCCCTCACACCTAAATTCAGGAAAAGATCAGGGTAGAGCCACAATCTTCCTCACAGTGACACATTTTTGAAAGTTCATACCTATGCGCAAGATGACCCCAGAAGTCCAGGGCCAGCCCACGTGACTGAGCTGGTAGCCACAGCTGATTAAAATTGGACTATAGCACCTTTGAACAGACATGATGCTTTCTAAAAAGTTACGGTCCTAAATTATACTTTTTACATATACATTCTAAAGATACAGTTTAAATCAAACATTTCATGTACCACTGAGGATTCTCGTTCAAAAACCACTGCCCTGATATTTGAAAAATATTATAAAATTTAGAAGAAATTTGTGGCAGCCATCCTCCCTTGAAAGATGACCAGCCTGGAAACCCCCAGTGATGAAAAGGCAGATGCTATTTTCAACTCCCCATCCCCAATGGAAGTCATGCTGGTCTTCAAATCATGGGAAGATCTGTCCTTCTTCATTGTAATGATCTATGGAAATTTATAACGTTCTAGAAAACACGCAGCAGCAATCAATACAGATTTACAGCTGCATCCTCAATGAGTCTTTAAATATTTATGTCATTGCTTTACTTAAGTTACTCGCTGAATTATATTGTATGCGATCCTTATGCCTTCAACAAAACGTTGATTAAATATCCACTCCTCTGTTTGGTGTTCTGTGTTAGGAAATTGCCTTTTAGACAGCAAACAGTGAGTGAGCACACCAACCCGTCAGGACAGCGCGAGCTGATACTACACTGAGGCTGCCCTGCTTCTCAGTGCCCACGCGTGTGCTCCGGGAGCACAGGGTAGGAGGGAGGAGGGAAGGAAATGAAACTCATATGCGGAGCCCAGTGGTGTGCCTGGTACTCACCATGTGCAATGTCGTCATCATACACCCAGTCTTATGAGAAGAGTGCTTTACTCATGAAGTACTGAGGTTTTGGAGAGTTTGACCAACTGTGCAAGACCACACACAGCTTCTATGTATGTGGGGCCTGGGTGGGGAGAGCAGAGCCAGGCCTGCCTGGGACAGGTGTCTCTGCATCAGGTGGAGTTAAATCCAAATGTACCTGAGCAGCTTCTGTTTGTCTGCAGGGATCCATAGCTTTCTCACTCACTGAGTTCTACAGCTGAGGCTAGTGTCTTGCTGATAAATGCGTATGGACGGGCTTTTCAATTTCCTTTTCATTCCTGGAGATATTATTAAGTACATTTCTTTGATGGCTGGCAAAGCACAAATCGGTTTTAATATCAATAATGTACCATTTGGAAAACATTCAATGTCTAGGCCCGCCAAAAATATCCCTCCGTGTCAGGATTTATTGAGTCCAATCCTAGGAGGCTGCGGAAAGCTGGAGTTCCTTAAGCAGAAGAGTAAACAGATGGTCTTTGGAAAGTGCTCGTGTTCTTAAGCGCTGAATTAGTTTGGGAGAGAATGGAGTCACAGATGCCAATGCATGTTGGCTAGCAGCATGGCGGGAGGGAGACATCAAAACTATCGCGACATTCTTCAGACCTTTGGGCTTAACTTGGGCTTTTGTGATCTGACGGGAATGGTTACAAATGTTCAGGTGCCCCCATCAGCTGGCTTATTTAAGGAAAGAATTCCCGATTCGCAGACAGTGACAGGATATCCAAAAGGAGGCTAGAGCAGTTTAAAGAATTTGGTGCTCGCTGTATCCTTCAGGGCCACATCCCCTGTGGGTCAGGAAAGCTGGACTTGGCAGCTGTTGGCCTCACCCAAAACATAACCCACGGGGCCAGGTGGGTACAGAAGGCTTTCCTTGTGACTGCATTCAAGGCATCCCTCTCCAAATTAATCCTTCCCACTCAGGCTTCTTTACTCTCCTCCTCTTTTCGGGGTCTTTTCCTCCATCTTCAATGATCACCTGCACCCGCCATCTTAAAATGGACCTTCTCCCCTGACTCTGTGACCTCATTCAGTCCCACCCCCGTCTCTTGTCCCTCAGCATCTGGTGCTTCCACTCCTCTCTGCGCAGCCACACACGAAAGTGTCTGCAGCCTGGCTTCACTCCCTGTCACTCCACTCAAACTCTTCCTCAATACACTGAAATCCCAGTGACCAGCATGGAGCCTGGCACGTGCCAGGTGCACAGGAGAGATGTGGTGAATACAGGAGCCCAGTGACTTCTCTTTCTCAAACACTCCGCCTTCTTTCCTCCTGCTCCCCATTCCTACCTCCTCCAACCTGGCCTCTGGAGCCGTGAGTCTCCAACTCTCCTTCCCCTTCTCCTTCTCCAGCCACTCTTGTGCTTTGGATTCTGGCTCTCCTGACACTTCCAAATCCCGGCCACTTCCCTTGTCTCATGTTCTCATGACAGGAGCCACCATCATTTCCAGGCTGGGGATTCCCAAATCCCCTCTTCTGACCCTAACTGGGTCTCCTGGATCTGCACTGGCATGTGCAGTGCACACCTGCCCCATGGTCACATCACATCGATGAGTCCAGAATTGACCTCGATCCCTCTGCCCCAGCCCTGCTCACGCTCCTCCATGCTGGTCCTCTTGCTGGCAAGGGGTCACTATCCTCCAGCTTCTGAAACCCTGGCTGGGGTCAAATCTTCATGAAGCACTGCTTTTGTGATCACTCCAGGTATTTCTTCCATCCATCCGCCAATCCTGGTATCCAAAACCATCCCAAAGCAGGGCCTGTCATAGTCACTCACTCATTCATTCACTCATCCATCCATTCATTAAACCACCATCTGTCAAGGCTGCACATACTGCCAGGCCCTGTGCCAAGAGCGACAGAATGCAAACTTATAGGAAATGGGGTCTCTGCCTTCAGAAAGCTTGAATAGATGAAAAAAAAACCACAAAGCCATATATGTCTATAGAGGCATGACATAAATCATCCTCTAGAACTGCAGAGACAGAGATGACCCAGTAAATCATCATGAAGGAGGCAGCTATTGAGCACAGCCTTAGCAAAAGAGCATAATTTCTAAATGCAAGAAAGAAGTGGTAGTGGCAGGGCAAAGAGAATAGTCTCAACTGGGTGCTTCTGTGAAACGTGATGTGTTGTTGATTAGAAGAGTTCGACAGGCTTTCAGGGCTGCTATTCAACATTACACTGGAAGTTCTAGCCAGAGCAATTAGGCAAGAAAAAGAATTAAAAGGCATCCAAATTGGGAAGGAAGAAGTAAAACTATCTTTAATCACAGATGACATGAAGGCATGTGCAGAAAATCTCCAAGAATCCACAAGAAAACTGCTAGAGCTAATAAATGCATTCAGCAAAGTTGCAGGGTACAAGATCAACATGCAAAAATCGGTTGTGTTTCTGAACACCAACAATGAACAATCTGAAAAGGAATTTAAGAAAACAATTCCATTTTCAATAGCACCTAAAAGAATAAAATATCTAGGAAAAAATTTAACCAGTGAAGTGAAATGTTTATATACTGAAACTACAAAACACTTTTGAAAGAAATTTTTTTCGAACTTAAATAAGTGGAAAGACATCCCAAGTTCATGGATTGGAAGACATAATATTGTTAAGATGTCAATACTACCTGAAGCGATCTACAGAGTCAACACAATTACTATCAAAATTGCAACAGGCTTTTTTGCAGAAATGGACAAGTCAATCATCAAAATCATGTGGGGAAGCGGATGTGGCTCAAGCTATTGGGCTTCCACCTACCACGTGAGAGGTCCTGGGTTTGGTTCCCAGTGCCACCTAAAGAAGACAGCGAGCTGGTGCAATGAGCAGGAGCAGCAAGCTGACACAACAAGGTGATGCAACAAAAGAGACACAAAGAGGAAAGACAACGAAAGACACAACAAACCAGGGAGCTGAGGTGGTTCAAGTGATTGAGCGCCCCTCTTCCACATGGGAGGTTCTGGGTTTGGTTCTCTGTGCCTCCTAAAGACAAGACAAGCAGACACAGAGAGCACACAGCGAATGGACACAGAGAGCAGACAACGACCACAAACAACGAGGGGGGCGGGATAAATAAATAAAATAAATCTTAAAAAAAAAATCATATGGAATTTCAAAGGACCCCAAATAGCAAAACAATTTTGAAAAAGAATAACAAAGTTGGATTACTCACACTCCCTATTTCAAAACTTACTACAAATCTACAGTAATCAAAGTGGTGTGGTTCTGGCATAAGAATAGATATATAGACCAGTGGAACAGAATTGGAAGTCTAAAAATAAACTCATATATCTATAACCAAAAGATTTTTCAACAAGAATGCCACGTCCATTCGCTGGGTATTTTAGTTTCCTAGGCTGCTTAAGCAAATATCATGAAATAGTTTCACTTAAACAATGGGCATTTATTAGCTTTTGGTTTTAAGGCTGGGAAAATGTCCAAATCAAGGCATCATCAAAGCAATGTTTTCTTCCCAAGACTATGGCGTTCTGGGGCTGGCTGCCGTCAACACTTTGTCCTTAGCGTCTCACATGGCAAGGCACATGGCGACGCCTCCTGGTCTCTCCCTTCTCTTCTGGGTTCTGCTGATTTCAGTTTCTGGCTGCTTCATCTGTGGCTTTCTCTCTGTCTGAATTTCATTCTCTTATAAAGGCTCCAGTACGAGGATTAATACACATCCTGACTGAGGTGGGTCACACCTTAACTGAAGTAGCCTCATCAAAAGGTCTTGCTTACGATGGATTCACACCCGCAGGAATGGATTCACTTTAAGAGCATGTTTTTCTGTGGTACATACAGCTCCAAACTACCACAACGGGGAAATAATAGTCTCTTCAACAAATAGTGCTTGGGAAACTGGATTTCCACATGTGGAAGAATGAAGCAAGACTCCTACTTCACACTATATAAAAATTTTAATTCAAAATGGATCAACTATCTAAATATAAGAGCTAAAATCATAAAACTCTTAGAAGAAAATTTAGGGGTAAATCTTTATGACCTTGATTTTGGCAGTGAGTTCTTAGATATAACACTAAAAGCATGAGCAGCAAAAAACAATTAGATAAACTGGATTTCATCAAAATTAAAACTTTTGTGTATCAAATAACATTATCAAGAAAGTGAAAAGACAATCTACACAATGGAAGAAAATATTTGCAAATCATATATCTGATAAGAGCTCAATACCTGATATATATAAAGAATTCCTATAACGCAAAAATAAAAAGAAAATCCAATTTAGAAATGGGCAAAGGACTTGAACAGACATTTCTCCAAAGAAGTTACACAAATGACCAACAAGCACATGAAAAGATGCTCAACATCATTAGTCATTAAGGAAATGCTCATCAAAACCACAATGAGATACCACTTCACACCTACTAGCATGGCTATCATCCCCCAAAATGGAAAATAACAAGTATTGGTGAGTATGTGGGAAATTGAAACCTTTGTGCATGGCTGGTAGGAATGTAAAATGGCACAGCTGCTGTGGAAAACAGTTTGGCAGTTCCTCAAAAAATTAAATACAGAATTACCATATGACCTGGCAATTCTACTCCTAGGTATATACCCCCAAGAATTGAAAATAAGGACTCAAATAGATATCTAGAGATGAGTGTCCCTAGCAACATTATTCACAATAGCCACAATAAACAACCCAAATGCCTTTTAATGGGTGAGTGGGTATACAAAATGTAGTATATCCATATAATGGAATATTATTTAGCCATGAAAAAGGAATGAAATTCTGATACCTGCTACAACACGGATGAACCTTGAAAACTTTATGCAGACACAAAATGACAAACATTGTATGATTCCACTTATCTGAAATATCTAGCATGATCAAATTCATAAAGACAGAAAGTAGATCACTGTTTACCAGGGGCTAGCAGGGAAGGAAATGAGGAGTTTTTGCTTAGTGGATACAGAGTTTCTTTTGGGTATGATGAAAAGTTTTGGTAATGGATGGTGATGATGATAGCACTATATTGTGAATGTAATTAATGCACCAAATTGTACATATGAGAGTGGTTAAAATGGGAATTTTTGTGCTGTATATGTGTTACCACAATAAAAAAATTTTTTTTAAATAGCATTGCTCTTCTTTCTGGTTGAAATAAGCAAAGGATTGCATGTGCTAGTTACAGTTGTCCTATATGGATATAGAAACAAAGTTATATTCAAAATGCATTTGAAAGTCCTTGTTCAGGCTTTGCTGCCAGCTGGACATTTCTTACTATAGTGAATATTTTCATTTCTGTTTTGTTCCATGATTTACCAAACCAGGAAAGTATTGTTTGGGAGGTGGGGTCATATTAGATTGTGTAGAATGTAGACAATGAAAGAAATCTCTCATTCACAGTTAATAGAACTCTACCATACACTATTTGGATTTCAGAATTTTGGTGTCCTGAGACTGTCAACTCCAGGCAGTAGTCTCTAAATGAATCAAGCTAGCAGGTGTGGCCTGAGATGGCTCGGAGCTCTGCTTGTGCCTGGGTGCAGAATCGCGTCTGGGTTGTGTATTAGTTATCTGTCTGGTAAAACAAATAACATACAATGGGTTGGTTGAACAACAGGAGCGTGTTGGCCCACGGTTGTAGAGGCTAGAAGGCCGGCTTCCTCCTGGGGCGAGTATCTTCTGGCTGGCTGGCAAGCCTTGGGGTTCCTTGGCTTTTCCACCTCGTGGTGATGCACATGGCGGTGTCGTCTCCTTTCTCTCCTGGTGTCCGTTGAGTTCCAGCTTCTGGCTGCTCCCCATGGCTTCCCCTTCTGTGTCTGGTTTCCTTTGCTTATAGGGTCTTCAGCAATATTGGATTAAGGACACCCTTATTCAGTTTGGGCCACATGAACTAATAATATCTTCAAAGGTCCTATTTACAAATGGGCTCACACCCTCAAGACCAGGGGTTGGGATCTGAACGTGCCTTTTGTGGGGGAAATGATTCAATCCCCAACAGGTTGGCAACAGCAAGGAGATTTCCATTCCACTGGCTTTCTCCTTTCGTGGAAACAGGACTAAGTTACATTTTATCTGTTAGGTTAGGAGTCATACATGGAAACCTGAGTAAACTAGCACCCATCTATGACTATTGACAAAGATGTTTTGCAGAGACTGCATGTTTTCCCCCATCCCCATCCCCTCCTCTGTCCACTGTAATTGAACTTTTAGCTGGACACACAACCACCAAGAATATAAAGACTACATTTTGGAGAGTAGATGTAGCTCAGTGGTTGAGCGCCTGCTTCCCATGTACAAGGTCCTGGGTTTGATCCCTGGTACCTCCTTAAAAAAAAAAAAAAAGACTGCATTTCCCAGACTCATTTGCAGCTAGTTGAGACAATTTAAGTTCCAGCCAATGGGATGAGTCCTTAAAGGGAAGGACAAGTTCTATCCTTTCCCTCACCTCCCTCTCTTGTTGGCCAGAATGAGGATATGGGGGTCAGCCCATACACACTGTGGACTTTGTAGCCACAAGAGAGAAAGAGTTTGTACCTTATACCTTCGTGGGGCCAAACCATCCTTTCTGCTCAGATTTCCAAATCAGTGAGAAATAAATACCTATCTGGGTTAAACTACTGTTATCAGGCTTTTTTCACACACAGCTGAAACCATATCCTAATACTGATCCCTTAGAAGATGCCTGGCTGGTTCACCCCAAAATCAATGCACAGGGGAGGCATAAAGGAGGGTGTGAGAATCTCCACTCCAAAGTCAGGCAGGCTCTTCAGAGAAGGTGGCATTTGAACTGGGCCTTGGAGGAAAAGCCAACGAGGGGAAAGGAAGAAACTGGAAGTTGTATGAAGAGATGGGACAATTCAGTCCTAACATTTTTTTTTTCCAGTAAGTTCTGGGCACAAACGCAAGTCTTCAGAGAAGGCAGGACGGGATGATGTAGGAATTTGTGAGAAATAGAAGAAAGAATCCCTATTCAAGTTAAACAATGGAAAAGGAGTAAGGGTGGGTATTGGAGCAGCAGACTTTGGGCTGTAAGACCAAAGCCTCCAGCACAAACTGGCTTACACGAAAGGAAGTCATGGTCTCACGGAGCTCAGAACTCCAGGTGGGTCAGATGGCAGGGTGGTTGACCAGGAGGCTCAATGATATCAAATCCAGTGAATACGATCAGCTTGTTTTACCATCTTCATCACTAGCTTTATCCTAAAGCTAAGTCCCTTCTGGTTATAGAATAGCTACTGGTAGCATTCAGAGTAATGGCTTCTTGTTCACATTCAGAGGGAGAAAGAAATCCTGGCTCTCAAGAGTGAGGAAGAACATTCTCAGAAGTGGCCAGAGTAAAAGTCAAATCAAGGACCCAGAATTGGGTCCCCAGTCATTGGCAACGTGGCCATAGCCAGGTTTTGCCCACCTCTTGATCTGAGTTCCCCACACCGTCCTACTGTCTCTTCATGGGAGTGGGATATGGGAGAGTTGGTCCCAAAGCTCTCCTAAGATTCACTTAAAGGATATGGGAGCCAGGATTTTGAAGCCATTCTAGCCAGATGGCTCTGTTTCCTCCAAAACAAGAGGGAAGGTCTTCAGCTCACAATAAAGAAACGGAGGGATATAAAGATTTACCTGCACATTTTTCCCTTCTCCCATTTTAGCTGAAATGTCAGCTTGGGAAAGGAGGGTAGAACAGTGAATTAAATTAGTAAATAGGGTAGCCCCCTCCCGAGGCCCAGGGAAGAGCAGCCGTTAGCCTGGAGGTAATGTCGAAGGTTAAACACAGAAAAAATTACACAGTACACAATTATAGTTGTTCATTCTTCTGCTTAAATGGGGAGTAAAGGTCACAAATAGAATCAGAACATCACGTCCAGGAGTCACCTGCTTTGGACCACCTAGGCCCCTTTGTTAGCCTGCAACAGAGCTGTCTCTGCTCCCATTAATTAGAAGCCCCGGATCCTCCAGAGGGGGACGACAACGCTAACAGGTGAGGGTCATTTGGCCTTCGGGTTAATTGCCCCATTGAAGCTGCAGGCTCCGGGGCTCTGAGCTGGCTTTTCCCCCCCAGAGGAGCTGTGCATTTGCTTTGAAGCAAAAGTAAAAAAGTACACTCCTACCCACCCAAATATAATAAGTGTAAAGCACTGTCCTCCGTTCTGAGAGAAATTTCTTCCTGCTTTATGGTGTTGGAAAGCCCTTTGTTTCCTAAAATAATGGTGATAGTAAAAGACGCATTTGGGATTTTTAAAACGTCATCCTAACTCAGATATATAAAAAGGTGGCAACTCAATGTCAGTACCCAAAATGTTGTGTTCTTAATCCTATTAGACTGAAATCCGCACAGCTGAGCCACCAATGGAGTCTACCTGTGGCCGCGGGCGAGACCACGTCCCTGTCTGTGCTCCCTCAGGGCTGAGACTCTGAAATGCTCTGTGTTCCCCCACCCCATGTCTACCACAGCCTTGGCCCAGAGTATGCTTCATCTGACCAAATCCCACCCTCTTCTCCAAGCTGACTAATTCCATGCCTGGGTCCTTGTATTCCCAGCCCTTCCTCCACATTCATCCTTTGCTTTTCCTCTGAAAGGTCTCTGCGTTTTCTTCATTACTCTGGGGGACCTAGAACCCTACTGAGCCAAACCCAGGGCAGGGACCCTGAGCCGACCCTGGGCACCCAGTTTTCCTGTCCCAGGAAAGCACCTTCCCTATCACTTTCCATTGCCCTCATCTTTAGAACTCAATCCTTCTCTGTCTCATTCTGCCTCAGGCTCCCAAATAGTTCCTTTTCAACCCTCATGGAGCAGCCCGGGCCCCTGAACTGTGTCCCACCAGTTTCTGCTCCTCTCTCCAGCACAGCATCACCAACCATCCTGACCATAAGGAGAAGCCGTCTTAAATTCGGTTCTGTTCTCCATGGCAATTTCCTTTAAAGCACCGGTGTAGACACAAGTCTCTCCATTTTGAAAACAACCCTAATAGCCCAAGAAAACATGGCAGCAAGCGTTTCGTGTATTCCCAGGTGGGATGTGCTGCTTCACCTGCCACCAGTCATCCATCTCTGCCTCCTACTGCACCAGTGCCACTGTAAACTACACTTCTTCCATTAATCTTAATTCCACGTTTGGGCAACAAATAGTCTTTCTTAGGAGCGTATCTACAAAACTCAGGGTGAAGGAGAGAGAGGAGTTATTCTGTTCATTTGATTGGTGTAGACATCTAGTATGAATAATTGAACACAGAACCAGTGCATGACACAAATCTAAGCTTCGGGCAGTATCGTGTGGAATCTCTGCCTGAGCCAGTCAAATTTCCTGGAAAATGAACAAAGGTTCACTTTTCTTTAAGTAGCAGCCACAGCATTGGGGTTGAATTTGGTTTTGGACCAATCAGTGCTGGGTAGATAGTGTATGAGATGATATTAAAGAAGTATTAGAACACATTCTAAATCCTCTTTCCCTATGAAACTCGTGAAAGTTGATTCAAGAAGTTTCTATGAACCTCCATTAATATCATGGACAGATAAACTGAGGCAGGTGCCAAATGCTCTCTCCTCCAACACCAGCCTCCAGGCACACCACACCCCTCCTCCACCCTGAGGCCCTGCCACCTCCCGGGAAGTCTGAGGGAAGCAGATGGGGGTCCCAGCACAAACCCTTTTCCCCCTTCCCTGTGTCAGAGGAGGCTCTCACAGTTCCTCCCAGCCAAGGATACCCCCATACCCCACAAAAGCCTGGGTGGGGACTGTTTTCTGGTTGTCAGTCCACACCAAGATTTCCAATGATCCTTCTTTGAGTGGATGATGGAGACAACCCAGACTGTGAACTCCTGAGGGTAAGGGGATGTGTCCTTTATCTTGGCCACCACTCAGTGGGATCAAATTTATCAATGTATAGCCCAATCAAATGTGGGCTATAAATTGGTCTTCTGGAACTCTCTTCCCACCACACCAATCGGAAGCCATCTCAATGCAAGTACAGAGTCTGGCAAGTTGTAGGTCCTCAATCAGTGTTTGTGGAATAAATGAAGAAACAAAGGGATGGATGTGAGGGTGGGTCATAGGTAAGTAGATGGATCAGTGGATAGATAGATAGGTGGATGGATGGGTAGATGGATGGATAGGTAGATGGATGGGTGGATGGGTGGATGGGTGGATGGGTGAGTGGGTGAATGGATGGATGGATGGGTGGATGGATGGATGGATGGGTGGATGGGTGGGAGGGTGAATGGATGTGTGTGTAGATGGATGTATAGACCACTAAAGAAAATATAAGATTTAAAAGAGTGTTCAGTGCACACTGTTTCCAAGAAGGACTCCCGTCTTTTCCCCACCCCCATTAGAGTAGCGAGGATGCATCTAAATACCCCACCACACCCCCCACTGCCCCATCACTGGCCAAGCTACTGTGTCACTTGTTTCCCTGAGGTTCAGGCTCTAAAGGATTCTCAGGGAGCCCTGGGGCTAGCCTGTGCTCTGGCCAGCTCACAGGCCTCTCCCAAGACATCCCCCATTGATCTACACACTGCTCCATGGAGCAAGACAGGGGACATGCATTTGGTGAAGGAATAAAGGAAGCTATCATTCAAAAAGTAGAAAATATATCACCCTTAATTCCGCCATCCAGAAACAGAGGAATAGTTAACAATTTTGCGTTTATCTTTCCATTATTTTTAATGAGCACATATATATTTACAATGCACATCATTATAGACCACTCTGTAATCAGCTTTCTTTATATAGCAATATATTTGGAATAATTTTCATTTTATTCAGTCTCCTTCAAAAATAGAATATACCATTACACTAATGTACCGTGATTCATTTAGCCAGCCCTCTTCCGCTGCTTCCAATCGTTCATTATTATAAGCCCCACTATGATGGGCGACCTTACAACTCTATTTTCACCAGCAGCCTTAGAGTAAACCCCTATTTGTAAATTGCTCCATCAGAGGCTGTGCAGAACCAGAAGGCTTTTCTCGTGTGTTGCCAGCTCGTCCTCTAGAAAGACGGAGCTAATTCACACTCCTACCCGCAGCGTGAGAGAATCCACACATCTGTCGCACTAACCTGGTCTGGTTTTTAAACAAACGTAGCAAGTTGCAGTTAGAGATCCGTCTCTTTTTTCCAGGATGGGAGAACCCTTCCGACGGCCCCGCCCCCTCTCCTGGTTCCGGGCTGCACTTCTTGAGCGCTCTGGGTGCTTCCCTCCCCTCGCCAAGGGCCTGAGGCCTCATTAAGAGCAGTAATGTGCTCCCACGGGGCTGGCTGTTTGGCGTCTGAGTAGGGAACAGAAGCAAAGAGAAGGGACCAACGTCTGCTCCCAAATATGTCTACCCAACTGGCATCCGGAGGCAGAGCCGGGCCGGGGGCCTTGAGGCAGCTCCTGGGAGAATCCTGCCAGCACACCAAAGAGGCTCACTGAGTGCAGAGCCATCGGCATACGCCCATTTCTTATTTCTACCAGATGATCTCTGCCATTAAAAGTAGTGATTTTCTCATTAAGGAAAACTGAGGCTGTAGAACAAATAACGGCCGGGGCGGGAGCGGGGGACTCACCCTTATTTTCATTTCCCAGAAACCACCAGTGCAACATTTCATTGTGTTTCCTTCCAGGCTTTTTTCCGCGTGTCTGTAATAATTCGGTCACGCAGCAGTGTGTCCTGTTTCCTTTTTATTTAACGTTATACTACAATCACTTTTTCTCTTGTTACAAACACCCTGTAAAGCTTGTTTTAACGACTGTATACTGTTCCCTCAAGTGGACGGGACAGAGCTCAGCCGTTTCCCCCACTGGACACGTTATCTTTGACATTCGTAACAAGCGCTGACATGCGTCCGTCTGGGATGGCCTGGCTTTAAGCACACGTGACAATAATTGAAGCATTCATTTAGAGGAAAAGGCCTGTTTAAAGATGCTGTGCTGACACCCTGGGCGAACAGTCAGTTGTGGGCTATAAATTGGTCTTCTGGAATTTTCTTCCTGCCGTGCCAGTGGGATGCCCTTGCACGTGCTTTTCAGCAGAGTGCTGCTAGAACTGCAGGGCCCGATGCTGCTGGCCTGGGTTGAAGCGACTTCTCCGCCTCCCACACAGAGCCCACGGGCCTTTCTGCCGCCACAGACAGGGCTCAGCCACCAGAGCACGGGGACTTTGCCTTCACAAGACCTTGTGCTTGCTGTGATGCAGCTAGGAGAGAAAGCAAATGCTCCGTTTCGCTTCGCAGCAATTTCTCATTTCTGCTTACTAACTTCTTTGGCGATTCTGACCCTCCAGATAGCCAGCTCTGGACTCTTGACAGTCGCTGGGTTCAAGTGCACATTGTACAACTCCACTTACAGCTCTTCCTCCTCTCCTGGTGCCCTAATGGGTGAGGCAGAAGTACTCAAGGAAGTGGGGATTGCTTGGATGAGAAGTCACACCCGCCCGCTCACTGTTGCTTTTGATGTGAAAAGTGAAAAATCCATGTGCTGAAAATTATCTCCAGTTATTCAGCCCATGCATTTTTGATTTGTCAAAAATAAACACACAAACAAAGAGAAAAAGAAAAAAGAAACACAGTAAACATGGTCTGTAAACATAAGAAAAATTGTTCAGTCTCACTAATAATCAAAACAAAGAAAAATAAACTGTAATACATTTATTTCTCATATAGAATTAGCAATGTGAGAAACAGGGTACTTTCTAGACTGAGAGAGGAAATTAATTTAGCCTTTCTTTTTTCTCAATAAAATATTTTTATTATTTTATCAACAACTCCTTAGATGTAAATGAATGTAAAGGGCAATTATGATGTAAACTAAGTACCTAAGTACCAGGCCAAATCTCGCTGTGAAAAGACAATATTCTCCCTGGTAGGTGAAGGCTTTTAAGGGAAGATGGAAAAAGTCTCTGGGTCAGAGTCTGGAGGAGCTCACCCCCCTCACAGTACGTGGCTGGGGTTTGGGCTCATTTGGGTGTCGAGCAGGGGTAGGTCCAGGGGAGGCAGCTGACCTCTTTTCTGCCCCTGAGCTCACCACAGCCATCAGGGACAGGTCAAAGCAGAACACCTCTGTGAAGGGAGAGGAATATTCTGATCTGGGCAGAGCAGAGACCTCACCCGCACCTGGTCTGAGGGAGCCTAAAGCAGGAGAGAAGCACCCAGGCATTCTCAGGTTTACCCAGAGGGAGTCTTGGGGCACACAGCTCAGATCTGTTGCCTTCCGCATTTGGTCCTCAAGGGGGCCACGGATCGCCCTTCGTCATCATCCTTCTTGTTGCTTCCTCCATCTCTTGTCTTCCAGAACTTCCTCTACCTTTAGCTTATTTTAGTAAAATATGAACTCCAGGCACTTCCTGAGAAACAGGTGTGTGGGGTATAAATGTTTTTGAGATTTTGCAAGTCTGAGAATGTGTTTATTCTACCTTCAGATTTGATTGATAGTTAGGCTGGGTAGACTTCTGGGTTGGAAGCCACTTTCTTTCAATCTTTTTTTTTTTTTAAAGGAGGTACCAGGAATTGAACCCAGGACATCATACTTGGAAAGCAGGTGCTCCACCACTGAGCTGCTTAGTGGTGGAGCGCCTGCTTTCCAAGGATTGAAAGCAGGGATTGAACCCACTCCCCAATAAGAGTTGGTTTTTTCATTTGTTTGTTTGTTTTTAGGAGGTACCAGGGATTGAACCCAGGACCGCATACATGGGAAGCAGGCGCTCAACCACATGAGCTACATCTGCTTCCCACTTTTGAAGGCATTGATTGTTGTCTTTTAGTTTCCAAGTTTGCTTCTAGGTGGAGAAGTCCAAAGACAGACTGATATCTGATCTTTTGAATATGACTTGTTCTCTTGTATTGTGTCATGTTTTATTTTCTTTCTTTTTTTTCTTCTCTCTCTCTCTGACAGCTCATAGCATTGCTTGTTTGTCCTTAGTGCCTTGACGTTTCATTATGTGGTTCTATTTTGGTTCATTGTAAATTCATGAGCCTTTTCAGTCGGAAGACTATGTCCTTTTATTGGGAAAATGTTTTTGAAATTATTTCATTTATTATCTTTTCCTGTCCATTTTCTCTCTTCCTGCTCTCTGAACTGGTCCATTAGTTTTCTGATCTTTTTAAATTTTCCATCCCTTGGTCTTTTTGCTCTATTTTCATAAGATTCCTCAATTTTATCTTCCAACCCTTAGTTTAGGTTTTTCATTTCTAGTGGGTTTTTAATCTTCAGGAAATCTTTTTTAAAAATTGTCTGGTTTTAAATTATTGATTTATAGTCGTTCTTTGTATAACCTGCTCTTTGTCTAATTTTCATTAAAAATATCTTGTCCCACTCTGTGACTTGCTTTTTCATTCTCTAAATGGTGTCTTTTGAGGAAAAGAAATTCTAAATTTTAATGAACTCCAATTAATTAATCTTTCATGTTATGATTAGTGCTGTTTTGTGTCCTATTTAAGAAACATTTGCCAACCTCAAAGGTCGTGACGATATTCTCCTGTTTTCTTCTAGAAGCTTTATTGTCTTACCTTTCACATTTAAGTCGATGATCCACCTCAAATTAATCTGTGTGTGTGGTGTGAAATAGGGATCAGTGTTCTGATAGTTTACTTTGGTCTCTTTCTTTCAAGTTGGAGACATTCTTTGGATGTCTGGTAACCCTGGGTTGTCTTCTCATGACCGTGAAGAACTGAAAATCTGTTTAGACACTCTGGGTGTGTGGGCAGGGACTGTCAGCTATGAACTTCCCCACTTTCCTCTAAGTTCATCGGGAAAAGCTGCACTTCGTATGTTTCGCAGTCTTTCCTCTTGTGCTGGACAAACTCCCTAAAGAAGACACTCTGAGTCTTGGAGGTACCAGCCTGGTTGTCAGAATCCCAGGATCTGGGGAGGGGAGAACTGGGGGTGCCAGCAGCCATCCTGCCTGGGCTCACTCAGTGCCTCATGTTTGTCAAGTTCCCGTGTCCTCACCGTGCCTGCTGGGCCAGTCTAGAGTGGCTCCGTTTTACTTCCTCTAGAGAATAATGTCCAGGCTTCTGTGCGGGAATGGAGGGGTCACCCAGTGCCCAGCCAAACAGAGAAGGAGAAGAGAGCTAGGGATGTGACTGCGTCTGAAACTACCCCCAGCTCCCCAGGACTCACCTGCTGCTGCTGCTCCCGCGTGGTCTGAGAACTGGGCGGCACACGCTGGGCTGGTTTTACATTCTCTCTACCACCAGCTGACGTTTCGGCCTTCTCAAATCTGCTGAAGCAGTTACCACTCATCCATCTGTTCCAGCTTCCCAGGCTGTGTTGCTGTTCTCTCCTGTTCTCTCTGTCCTTGTACGTTTATGCCTTAGAAAAAGAATTCCCTTGCTGCGGCAGGGGAAGAGGAAGCTAACTAGCTTAGTGGGTTCAGTCTGCCATCTTTACCCTGGAAGTTGATATACACTTGAAAGAAAGAAAGAGAGGGAGAGAGAGAGGGAGGGAGGAAGGAGGGAGGGAGGAAGAAAGCCATTAACAAGGTATATCAAGACCCTAAGAAATATTCATTCATTCCTTTAATTCTACTTTTAGACTTCTTGGAATTTATCCTAAAGAAATCATCAGAAATACGGACAAAACTTTTTAGTTTGGTGTTCATTTCAGTGTTATTTTTACAAAGCAAAGAAATGAAAACAAACTAAATGTCCCACAATATAGAACTAGGCTAGAAAACTGTGGAACATCAAGATGATAAAATATAAAAAATCATTAAAAATAATCTCCATGAAGAATACTTAATGTAGAAAATGTTCATAACATAATTAGCTAGTGATAAGAGGACACAGAACTTATATTTTGAACTTCATCCCAATTCAAGGAAGGAAGGGGAGGAGAAAGCAAATCTGAAAAGAAGAAGGTAAAAGGAGAAGAGAAGGATTTGGAGAAGAAGATATAGGGGCACCAAAATTTTTAACCATAATTATCTTTAAACATTTATTATTGTTATAATCAGAAAAATATAATTGTTTTGGGATTTTAAACAGGGTCTTGCCTGGCTCAAGCCTTCCTGACTCATCTCCCTAAACCTGCGATTTGCTTGCGTGTCTCTACAGCATTACTCATGAAGTCTCTCTGGAACAAACTTTATTCTGGCTAACTCCCACATGTCCTTCAATTCCCAGCTCGAGCATCATTTCCTTTGAGATTCCTGTTCTCTCCAAGCCGAGTTGGGAATCCGTTCTTTAATTCCTAGTCCCCACGTACACGTCTTTATTATAACACCTTCTACTCCATGATAAGCAATGGTTTTCTTTTCTATAAACTTCTGGAGGTGGGAGCGTGTCTTGTTCATCTCTCCGTCCTCACTCCCAGGCATGGCGCTGGGCAGAGAGCAAAGCTTCACTAATAGTGATCGCAAGGGTTTGACTGAATGGAGTTGAGTGGAACAGAGTGAAGGAATGAACAACATTTCCAGGCACCACCACTCAGGGCTTGGTTGTGTGTTAATCTGTGCTCTCTGAGTTCTCCGTGACTGTGGAAAGCCTAGCCGTTGAACCCACAATGTCAAACTCAAGATCTCCGTATTCATCTGGTGACACCTACACAAATTATAGTTACAAAGTTTAAGAGAAAATAATCTGCAAACATCTGTAGACTGGCCTCTCAAACAGTCTCAGAAGGAAATGGCAAACACCCCAGGCCACAGCTGCAGTTGACAAGAGTAGCTCAAAGCACAAGGCTCTGTAATAATTATCATTATTTACCATCATGCCACAAAGAACCATTAGAGGAACAAGCCTAGAAATTAGAGTCAAATGAGTCCCCCTTCTCTTCAATCTACACATCCAAGACCCCAGCCGCAGAGTGAGAGGGGTGGGGAAACTGTGCTCAGTTATACTGTAATTATTTCTAACTCTGTCCCCAACCCCAAAATACCATCTTGTCACGTGGCTTGTCATTTTTGCACTGCTCAGTCTATCATAACTTGTCATATTTTCCCAGCTTTTGTTTCAGTTTTCATGGAGCACATGTATTCCTGGTGGAATCATGGCTTATGCTAGAAGCTTCGTTTGAAAAGCTGTGGAAACTTTGTCCTGCCTCTCTGCTCTCCCCAGCTTGCTTGGGTATGCTGCTGCTACGACTCGAGCTTCCCGGAGTGTGGAGGGTACTGGAACAGCCCTGCCCACAGCCCCATACACAGCCAGTGCAAAGCAGATGGACACTCTAAGGGTCACTCTGAAGGGCAAAGCAAACATGGGCCAGACTCTCCAGGCCGCCATCTGCAGTGGACTCTGATGTCCACTCTGGGCCACCCAGCTTCCAGGCCCCTTCCTAATACCATTTCCTTTTCAGAAAGTGCTTCTTCACCAGTGGGATCCCCTTGTGCCCTCAAGCCAAGGGGCAGATGCGTGGCTCACACCAGGTACACATTCCCACAAATGCACACACACACATGCGCACACACTTGCACACACACAGACACACCCACGTGCACACACACAGCCTGCACTCAGCTGCCTCTCTTCTAGAACGCCCTCTTCCCGTCTCCTCCCAGCAATGTGCTTTTCCTCCTTCCAGGCCCTGTTCAAACCCACTCCACAGAAAGTCTTTCCCATCCATCCCTAGTCTAAGTGAATCCCACACCTGTTCTCCAAGTGCTTTTTTTTTTTTTTTTTTAGGCCAGTAAAAAGAGTTTATTGAGAAAGGAGGAAAAGGAAAAGCACACACCTGAAATGTATGCGGGCGAGCTGTGGGGTGGGTCAGGCAACATGGGCCTTTCCTCCCCCCCCACCCCCGTATTAAGGTGGGATCTCGGCTGTCTGCTGTCCTGATTGGTTGCCTCTCTGCCTTCACCTGTCAGCTTAGGGAACCAATAGGGAGGCCTTTCTGTTTGGAGTTATCTGGGGCTTCTTCTGAGCCCAGGAGTTTCAGGTGGGACCTCGTGACCAGGGTCTTGGCAGGCTTTTCAGCTATAATGGTTACCGCTCTGTTCTCCAGCAGCTGCCTCCCCTCAGGGGGTTTCTGGGTGGGGTCTCATGGCTTTACCAGCCGCCTTCCCTGTTTCCTATACTAACCTGCCTCAATGCCCCTCTCAGAGAGTTCACACCCTTGTTCTTCAGGGGGAGCTGAAGGGCAGTGGTCATTCTTCTGTAGCTGCTTCCTGCTGGTCTGGGGCAGCAGCCCCTGCCTGACGGGGCGTGAAACTCTCTGGCTATTCTATTGCGGTTGAGGGAAGGTGGGTCTGGCACCATGGTTGGAACTGGCTGAAATCCCCACATCGCTAATACCTTGTTCTGGAAGGCATCGATTCTGGAAGAAATAAACTTTAGTTAGAATTTTGAAGATACATGGTCCTATTAAAAGGGTAAAGAAGATGGTGGTAAGCGGTCCCAAAAAATGGGGCAAACTATAACATACTGGACCATGGGAGCGAGAAAGGCCGGTGCCTCCAGAGGCTGCATCCTCCCGAAGTTGATGGGCTTGATCTTGTAGGTTTGGAATGCCATCTATGACTGTTCCAGAGTGAATTTCACAGAAACAGCATTCCTCTGTTGGCATGTTTAGGGCTCTGCAATGTTGCAGCACCACAGTGGCAAGGGAGTCTATTTACTGTCTAAGGGCTCTTAAGTCACAGCTAGTTTCCTCTATGCCGTTGGTAACCCTAAGGAGAGGTTGTGGTAGACTGCTGGGTTTGGTATAAACTGCCAACCCAGTTCCCACAGCAGTGGTTATGCCTAGGACAGCTTGGAGAGGGATGGCGAGAGGCACTGCCCTTCTAGTTATTGTATGGTGGGAAAATATGGGAAATGGAAAGGTGAGGTTTTCAGGACTCCTAGTGTTTTTATAGCTATCGATGCACTTCCCAGCCATCCTCAGTTTATGGGGTCTGGTATGGTGGCAGTGCCTCTTACCAGATAACAATTCAAAATGGGGAAAAAACTAGCCCCATCTTTTAGTTTCCTCCTCTGCAAAATGGGTATAAGTACAAACATAGGATTGTCAGGAGGATGACGTGAGTTAATCTATGCAAAGCATTTGAAATAGCACCTGAAGCACAGAAGGTGCCACGCTGTTTAGGTGGGTGCCTGCTATGAGCCAGATGCTGTCCCTCTGTGGTCTCATTCATTTATCACAACCAGTCATAATCATCTTTATAGAAGGGGAAACGGAGGCCCCAAAGTCATAGAGCCACTAAGTGGAGTCGGGGACTTGCACCCAGGCCTGTCTGCCTCTAAAGCGCACGCGCTTCCCATCCAGCCTTAGGACCATCTCTGGCTCATCCACTCAGGCTGCTGTGCCAGGCCCTAGCATGTTGACTTTTTTTTATTTTGAGGAAGGGAATTACCAGGCCAACCCACCTTTGTCTTAAAAAGAATTGCCCCAACTTAGGAATTTATATCACAGCATAGTGGAGCCCCCAGGAGGCTTTTAACACCTGCTGGCCAAGTCCGAGAGCAGCTTTATGCCGCCCAGAGCCAACCACGAGCAGGTTTTGTACAAGGCGGGCAATGGAGGCTCAGGGCAGGAGCTGAAAACCAGTTTGGCTAATTTAAAGCAGTGTAGCACTTACCAGAGCGGGCCTCAAGGGGGCCTTTTTTCTGCAAAAGGAAGGCCTTCCCCAGAGGACGGGCGTGCATGAAGCAACGGCCCCCTGCCCTGAAGGCCGGTGCTGAGACCCTGGGTCCAGGACAGGCTGACCTTAGCACCGTGGCCCAGGCGGCCCCAGAACCAGCGGGACCAGGGAGTAAGTTAGCATTTTCATTCTTCTGGTGCAGCAACGGGCCAGAAGAAGTTTGATTCGGAGCCTCCAAGAACTGTTAGCCTGCATCACGGCAGCGGAGGGACGCGTCCAGGCAGAGCCCCAGGACAGAGGAGGTCCCCCGCGCCAGCTCTGCCCGGGCTCCCGTTCAGCGCAAGTTACAGACAAAATACAGCGCTCGCCCGCCGGAGGCCTCCAGGGAGAGCCACACCATCCTCTGACCCTTCCTTTTCACCAAACCTTCCGTTTGCAGGCACTGGGGGCCCAGAGGCGGGGCGGGGGCAGGACAGGGGAGCCGAATGTTCACCCCCAGCCAGAAACTAGCACCTGGCGAGCCAGACCCAGAGGCGCGACACCCTCGGACTCCACCCTGAGGTGTGACGCCCTGTGGGCCACGGAGGAGAAATCTGCCCTAGGAGCAGAACCTCCTCGCCAGCGGGACTGGCCTTGGAGCAAGAGGCTCGGTGCCCATTTTTTTATTATTGGAGAAGTTGTGGGTTTACAGAAAAAATCATGCATAAAGTACAGAGTTCCCGTATACCACCCTATTATCAACATCTTGCATGTGTGTACATTGATGAACATTTTTATAATTGTACTATTAACTCTGAACAGTCCATGGTTCACCTTAGGGTTCAACTGCTGGTGCTGTACAGTCCTATTTTTAAAATGTTTATTCTAGTAACATATATATATATGCACACACACAACCCAAAATTTCCCCTTTTAACCACATTCAAATATAGACTCCAGTGCTGCTAATTGTGTTCACAATGGTGCACTCCCGCCACCACCATCCCGTATAAAAACCTTTCCATCCCCCCCAATAGAAACGCTGTACAGTTTAAGCATCAACTCCCCGTTTTCTACCCCCACCCTGGGCCCTGGTAACCTATGTCCGAGTTTCTGATTCTATTTGCTTATTCTAATTTTTCCGTATCCGTGAGATCATACAATATTGGTCCCTTTGTGTCTGGCTTGTTTTTCACTGTCCATTTTGACAAAACAGCTTCAAGCACGCTCCTTCTAAGTTTTGCTCTTTCTGTTCCAAAACCTAAAACATATCTGCTCTATCTCTTTTCCTCTCTCTCCTCTCTTTCTCCTTTCCGCTCTCTCTTATATGCACACATACCCACCCACACAGAAACATTCTTAAAATGTTGCTGGCAGCTTCTTCCTATAATTATTACCAAAGAGTAAGGTTGCCAGATAAAATACAGGATGCCCAGCTGAATTTTAATTTCACATAAGCAAAGAATGATTTTTTTTTTAGTCTAAGTATATCCCAATTATTGCATGGGACATACTTATTCTAAAAAAGCATTCATTGTTGTTCTGAAATTCAGATTTCGCTGGGTACCCTGCATTTGTCTACTAAACCTGGCAACCCTGCCAGAAGCTGCTCGTTTCAGTGCAAGTGAGGCCCCCTGGAGAGGCGGGATGCGTAGGAACTGGCACCCCACGGCCTGCCTCCCACGGAGGCCCAGGGCCAGACCTGTCTGGAAAACACTTTTCAGTCCACTCAAGGCCCGTCCATCAGGGGTCACCTTGCCTGTGCAGGGTCATAGGACAGATGTCACTGAAGGATAGACAGGCTCCTGGTGTCAAAATGCTTCATACTCAGCCCTATCTGTTGCCCACCTCTCCCCAGACCCCCTTCTCACCCCCACCCCCTGTTGCATCATTTATCAAGTCCTTTCCCTTCTGGAAGCCTTTGGCAGCCCCCAGCCTGCTTCCAGTCATCATTGTTCTTGTCACCTTCACCCCCTTCACCCGGGGGCATGGCAGCACCTTCCTGTGGGGTCTCCCCAAACCCAGCCTCACTCCAGTCCATCCATCCTACCCATTGCTGCCCTGCTCTTCTTCCTAAGGCACAGTTCCCACTCATTGTACCACTCTCCTGCTCAACAACCTGCCCTGGCTCCCCACTGCCCACTGAATAAATTGTAAATCCCTTAGCCTGGCATTCAAGTCTCACTCCAGCCCACCATTCCCCTCCCAGACTTCCCTCCTTTTGGCACCCCTATGCTCTTCCTGGTGTGTGTTCCCTCCTTACATTCTGCCTGGAACACCCACCCTCCTTTTCTCCAAGAACCCATGTCCTACGTGTTTATCGAGCCCAGGACATTTTCAGTCCTTGCACACCTCACTCTGCACAGTAACGCATTCAATTATTTATTGGCTTGTTCACTGTCTGCCTCCACTCCTCACCCACTAGCATGTAAACTCTGTCACAGCAGGGACCTTGTAGCCCAGGGCAGTGCTCAGGAAATGCTCCTTGTTGATTGAATACAATGCCACCTTTTCTGAGAAGCCCTCCTGATTTCCCACATACACATACCCCTCCCCAGCCTTGGCACAGCGCTCCTACCGTTGCTGACTTGGGTTACAGAGTATGTCTTATTGCTCACACTAGATGTCAAGTTCTTGGAAGGCAGCAGCCAGGCCTTAATCCGTGCAGATTGCAGGTCTCAGTGTGTTGAACAAACACACCCGTGAACACAAGAAGAGTACACGCTATGGGGCGATGTCCCCGTGAGCCCCGGGCTGCTGTGTGGAAGAACACTAAAGTTCCAGGCTCTCGGCTCTAGAGCTCCCCGAGCAAGCCCTGCTTCTCCCTCCAGGCTGGCTGGGATCCAGACCAGCTGCCTGCAGCTGCCTCACGCGCTGGCCTTTGTCCCAGGGGGCAGAAGGAGCATCCTGGGAACAGCGAGTCCCCCTCCAGGTTCTTGACATGACCCACTCAGGGGAGAAGAGAGACAGCCTTGGAGGCAGCGTCTCCACCTGACTCCCAGGGAGAGCTCCCTCCACCCCAGAAGGCCCTGGGTGGGGCACGGTGGGTGTGGGAGGGCGAGTGACGGGGCCGGAGAGAGCCTGGGCAGGGAGAGGCACGACGATTGCAGTGTCTTGTGCTCGAGCCCTGACCTTTCTCCTGTCCTGTCTGGAGCGTTGGCAGAGTTCAGGCCCAGGTCTGTGCGAATCCGCTCCAGAGCCCAGACCCCCAGTCACCGTGGGAACACAAGCTGCACAACCACACCAGTGTGCCCGAGCACCAGGGAGTTCAAGAGGAAGTTCACTAAGAGGGGCAGCATCTGCCCCCAATTCATCTGTCCCACCAGCGGTTACTGAGTAATGCTCCCCCGGGGCCGCGCCAGGCGCTTTCCACGAATCACCACTCACCCACCCCGCACTCGTTTTATAGATGTGGAAATTCACGTTCGGAAAAGGTCACCATAGATCCAGGTCTGTCCAGTTCTCAGGCACTTAGTGGCCCCCATGCCGCTTATGAGTTTTCAATCGTGATTTATTCAAGAAATGCTTGTGCCTGTGGATGATCTCCAGGGATATCTAGATGTAGGTTTAAAGCTAGAAGGCAAGTCCCATCATTTATTCCGGAGTGCCAGCTGTGCACCAACATGGCAGAGGCAGTCATCTGCCCAGAATGTTCCAAAAATGAGTGAGAGCTCTCACCCCCTAGCGAGTCCATGGTCCGGTAGAGAATGATGGAAAGAAGAGAATCCAAAGTGATCACGTCCCACGTGTGGCCCGTGAGCCTCTGTTCTGGCTCCTGGACTTGCCTTCAACCTATCTGCAAGGCTGGCGTAAAAATAATAAGGGAGTAAGTAATCGTCAAACCCACATGCCACACACAAAGCACAAAGCAGGAGGTAAAGGAAGCGCTTTGGGTTGCAATGAGCATCATCTTGTTTCCACACCTGTTTCATTTGACCGGAGCGTCCCTCTTCTCTCCCCTGCTTCACCTCCCTTCCTTTCCGTTTTCCCCACTCTGACAGCCCTTTTAGGAGAGGCTGGCTGAGAGCTATCATTAGAAGTGCACTGATATTATTTAAGACAGGGCTCATTAAAACAAAATAATAAAGATCCAGTTGATAGAGGAAGCAGGTTGTCTGGATGCCACGTCACAAAATACTTCGTTAGTGTTCCTAATTAATACTAACAACTGTCACGAAATAAAAATATCACACCCTTTAAGATCCGCCTGTCTATCAGGCGCTGTTCTAGTTGAAAAGCCCCCACGTCTGTTTCACTGTGATCCCTTTCCGAAATAATTGGTGTGGTTTGATTGATAATGTGGATTCCTCTTTAAAAGAAAACACACTATTTTTCATAATCAGAGCTGGAATGCATAATGAGCCCACTGGTGATGCCTTTAGCATGGGGTCTGTCAAAGCACGCGGTTATTTCCATATTGATGCAAACTAAGATATTACACTCCCTCATTACGTTGACGTGCCACATCTTTCAACAGTCAGCTCCGAATCATACATTCCTTGCAAACAAAATTACCTTCATTTTCTCCTTTGGTTCGGCGGAGCTAGCAGTTAAAATGTGCCCTAACAAGCTAATCAACTAATTTTTAGAATATGTTGGAACCGTTTAATATTCTAAAAGAAAACAAGAAAAAGTTGCTAATGGGTCTGCAGGCATAAACAGAAATAAATAGACAACTGGTTCATTGAACATTAGCATACTTAAGTTTGAGCCAGTCACGGTAGAATTCATTTTGCAAGTCAAAAAAGCAGTATCTATTTGTATCCGTAAGCCAAACAACCTCATTTACTCTGTACATACTTGGGTAGATAACCTTGGTGGGAAGGTAACAAGGAAAGGAGAAAGGATTCTTTTAAAGAATGGTGTGTTCTCTCTGGGGAAACCAGCTCAGGGAGGGACTGAGCTCTGCAGCATGAGGTCAGCCCTCCTGGTTCTGCCGTGATGAAGACCAAGAGCTCAGAGGGAGCCCAAAGTCAAGTGCAATGCATGGAAGAGGATGGATGGCTTTCTGTGATGGTCATCAGTAAGAGAGCCTGGAGAACACTTGTGGACCCAACCTGGGATTGGCCCAGATTGGCTGAGAAGAGTATAAACAGGCCCAAACAAGCCTGACCTTGAATTCCAGATGCACTGGGGTCTACCAGCACTCCAACTTTGGGCAGGCGTGCTTCATTGCCCACTTGGAGACTGGAGCTGGGGGAGAATGGCGCCTCCTCGTGGGGGTTAAGTGAATGGACGTAGTCTTAGGGCATGGTAAGCCATGCTTGGGTGTTAGCTGTCACTTCCTATCCCTCTGATGGGACCCTTATATCTTACTCCCCAGGCAAACCTAATTCCTTTCCAGTTCCCAAACATGCCCACGAGGTCCCAGCTGCCTGCCTCTGCTCAGGCTGTGTCCTCCTCCTGGGCGGCCCCTCACTCCTCCCTTCCTGCCTCCACCAGAATCCTGCCCATCCTCATCTGTCAAGGCCCCGGTTCCCCAAAAGCCTTCTCTGACTCCCCCTCAGCACACCCACCAACAATCTCCCCTGACTCGGAAGCTCTGATAACATTTTCATTGAAATCGCATGAGTGAAGGTCTCCTGCTCTGAGCCGGGAGTTCTGAGGGTCAGGCACGAGTCTTGTTTCTTTTGGTGTCAACGTCGGCTGTGGCACCTGGCACGCAGTGGACATGGCCCATGTTTGCCAGATAGACAATGAATGGACGGATGGACAGATGGGTGGATGGATGAAGGAACAGAGCTTTATCTACACTTTTATCCACTTGACACTGAACGACAGTCACTGGTGTGTGGATTTTTATCTCTCTCCTTAGAAAACCCACCCACCCTGTCCCCTCTACCCAGGTTCTTTCCTGGGCCTAGATGCCCCTCTTTTCCACTGAGTGCCCCGTCATACTGTGGGACTTGCCCATGTGTGTGCAGGGGTGACATTCAACATCTTCCACAGCCCAAACAGCACGGCATGGGCAGAGGGGACGGAGGCCCACAGATATGCCATGCACTGACTGCACGCCAGCTCCACTTCTGTCTACCCCACCAAGGTCCTGCCCAGGGACTACGCTTGCCTCTGCCATCAGCACAGGGCCCAGAGCAAGGTCAGTGCTGCTCAGTGGAGGCTGGACCCAACTGAAGAGCTGCCCCAGGGCAGCCAGGCCACACTGTGCTGCCCTTGTCCCCACCTCTCTGGATGGGGATGTGGCATCCAAGGCCACCCCACCAGCACGCAGCAAACAGTCTTATCCTTAACACCAAAATCAAGGAGTGGCATTATTTCTTCTGTCAATGCTCCCAAATCCCCTGTTTAAAAACCTAAAAAGAAATATAATCTGCTAGGCTAAAGCTCAGCATTAATCCCAGAGATCATACTATATATAGCTCTCAATATAGGACCAGTATTATGATAGAATAATACCTCCCCTTTGCATAGCATTTTTTAGGGGGGACGGGGGAATGAGCCCAGGCCTCGGACATGTGAAGCAGGTGCTCAAACACTGAGTTACATCTGCTCCCCTGCATAGCATTTTTATAATATTTTATTTTGAAATAATTTCAAACTTAGAGGACAGTTGCAAAAATAATTTTAAAAACCCATGCAGAGAACTCCAGCATACCCCCCAACCCAGCTACCCAGACCCACCAACTTATAACATTTACCACTGGGTCGTATCATTCTATTTCTCCATCCATCCCTCCACTATCTATCTATCTATCTATCTATCTATCTACCTATCTATACCTATATCTATATCTATATCTGTATCTATATATCTATATCTATATATTTTTTTCCTAAACATTTGAGAGTAGGTCATATTAATCATTCTCCTTGAACACGTCATACTCTTCCACATTCATTTCCTAAGGATAAGGATATTCACTTATGTAACTACCTTAAGTACAATCATTGAGCTCAAGAAATTCAACATTAATATAAAGCTTACAGTCTATATTCCAATTTTTTCATATGTTCCAATAGTGCCCTTTGGGGCATTTTCTCCTCCGTTATTAGATCTACTCCGGATCACATACTGTGTTTAGTTTTCGTTATCTCCTTAGTCTCTCTTTTTCTTTTTGTGTAATTGTGGGAACATCTGCAAAGCATGAACTCTCCCATCTCAAGCCCTCCAAGCACACTTTCAGTGCGAATGAGCACACCCACATCCATGACCAGACCTTTCCCATCACCCCAAACAGAAACCCTGCCCCCACTACCCTTTGAAGAGCTTTTTGCTGACTCCTCAGCACTTGCACATTGTGATGGTTTGGAGCTATGTACCCCAGAAAAGCATGTTTTTAAAATTAATCTATTCCTGTGCATCTGAATTCATAGTATAAGTAGGAGCTTTTGATGAGGTTACTTCAGTGAAGATGTGGCCCAAACTCAATCAGGATGGGTCTGAATCCTCTTACTGGAGTCCTTTATAAGCAGAGTGAAATTCAGACAGAGAGAGAGAAAGCCACAGAGGGAGAAGCCAGAGGCTGAAAGTCAGTGGAACCCGGAAGAGAAGGGAGAGGCCAGGAGAGGCCCAATGTGCACTGCCATGTGTCAGGGGAGCCCAGGACCAAGGATCGCTGGCAGCCAGCCCCAGAAGGCCAGTCTTCAGGAAGAAACTATCCTTTGATGATGCCTTGATATGGACTTCTCCTGGCCTCAAAACCGTGAGCCAATAAATCCCCACTGTTTCAGCCAGCCCATTGCATGGTATTTGCTTTAGCAACAAGGAAACTAAAACACACATACATTATGCCACTGGCGTTCAGCACTCTTTATGTCAAACCTGGGAATGAGGTACTGCTAGCCCACTTTTCAGGGGGGGAAAGCCAAGCTCCTTGAGGTTGAGTGATCTGCTGAGCACGTGTGAGGAAAGCTGGAGCCAGGACTGGCCCCAGGGCATGGGCCGTGAAGCACACTTGCTTGCCCGTGCCCGCCGCACGCCTCTAAGATCTGTGAGACCCACTCACCACCTAGCAAACAGTCCCAGATTCTCTGCTTGTGCCAAGCCCTGTCCTGAGACCCCTCGAGGCAGGAGCCTGTCGTGTCCAACGCACAGGAGAGGCCGGCGCTCCAAGCAGGGCTCCCAGGAGCGGCCAGGATGAGAAGTGGGCAAGAACCAACTGTCTTCCACACTGGAGGACTTTTAGGAGATTTGCAAAACGTATTTCCTTTTGAAAACGAGCATGCAAATTTATAAATACAGCCATGAATTTTTCTCTTTTGAAGGAAACCAATGGGCAGAAATTGCTACCCCTCACCCACATTCAAGGAGAAGGAGGAACATCCCCCAGCGACTTGAAAAGGACATTTTCAGAGCTGATCGCTGCAACCACAGTGTAACACAGGGTTTGCTTTACTTCACTTTTAAAGCTATACAGATGTCCCTTTTTCACAATCAGTTTGGCAAAGATGAAAAAGAATGAGCGCACACTCCTGGTAAGGACGTGGGAAGCAGGCAGGGGGGTGGGGTGGTAGGAGGTAAAAGGGAAACTGAGGCTCCCCCCGGCTCCCTCACAACGCAGCAATAGGCGACCACCGTGGAAACCTGGAATCGCTGCTTAGAAGGCAGAATTCCATTCTTTACTCACCTTCCTAAAGCAGGGATGTGTTGTCCTATTTTTGCTTTTTAGATTTCTATTTAAGAAGCTTTACAAAATAAAAACTAAAGGAGCAAGCTTCTGTTTCCTAGAAAGGGGACAGAAGAAATATCATAAATAGATCCTGTAAGGCTGAACGTGCAGGTCAGAAGAGGCAGAATCTGCTTCGAGCTGGGATATCAGCACATACACTTCCCCAGGCTGTGGCAACGAAACTATGCAACATTACAGATGCAGAAGACACACATGTCGGTTTTGTGGGCTTGCTCCTTCCTTTGTGCTGGAGTGACCTCAAACACCCACGTGTGGAGGGGTTGTCATGGAAACGGTAGCGCGCCCTCTGGACCTGTGAGACAAAATGGCCTCAGGCATGTGAGCGGCCAGCTGGGTGACGAGCTGGAGCAGAGGCAGGCACTGGGCAGGGGCGACCAGGCACCCAGTCCCCACCACGACGTGCCCTTCCTGGGGTCCCGGGCGAGGCTCGGAAGTGGGGTGACTGAAGGAGTCAGAGCCTCAGCCCCCGGGGGGTGCCCGGGCAGAAAGAGCCGCAGGGTGGACGTGACTTGCCCTTGCCCTCGCCCTCACCCAGCGGGGACAGTGCCAAGGGCTCAGGATGGGGGTGGAGCAGAATTTGGGGAGCCAGAGGAGGGAGCGACGACGTCCGGCTGCGGAGGCCAGGGATGCCTTTCTCGAGGACGAGGATGAGGACTCTCAGGCGGCAGCCGAAGGGAAGGAGGTGACCTGCCTCCAGAAGCGTCTTCTCTCGCTGCCTTGGACTGCGTGTGAGAGGGAGACACGAGAGGCACACCTGCAGAGGCAGCAGGGTCCAGGTGGGCGCAGCAACGGGCGCTGTTACAGGGACAGCGGTCAGCGGTGGAGGGCGAGCCCGCATGCCGCCATCCCGGCGAGACTCGAGCCCTCCCCCACGTCCTGGTTGTGGACCACCGGCCCTCCCTCCTAAGAGGGACCTAAGGCAACGCAGGTGTCAGAGACCACGCCATTCGCTGCTCAGGAGGCCACTGGAAGGGAGTGACCATATCTGAGCTGGATCCAAGCTGCACGTCAGAAAGGTCATGGGAACCGAGCCCGGGACACGACGGTGGGAAGACAGGTCTGTCCTGCGCTGAGCCCTCAGGCAGCCTGGTCTGGGTTAGCTGCACCCTGGTTGGGTTTCAGGTTGGGGGGTTCTGTGACTCGGGAGCAATCTGGATCTAATGACGTCTTCCCCAATCTTTGGGCCCAATTTGAGATCTCCAATCTTTTGCTGCAAGAAGGGAAAAAAAAATTATCATCCTTTGGCAGTAAAAGCAGACAGCCATTGGGACCCCGTCCAGGGCACCAGGCCGTATGGTGGGCTGGGGGCAGAGAGCTGCTCTCAGAGTTACTGGGGTCATGCCACTGGATCACAACCACCCAACAGCATCTGCAGACTCGCCAAGGATTCCCACCCTGAAGCACTGTGGCGGCTTCGCTAAAATGTTCTTATCGAATATGGCATTCTGTCTCCTTTATTAATCAGTTAATATTTTCAAAGTGCTTTGGTGATGAAAATAGCTACTTAGGGGCCAAGTTTCTACGGCTATTCCTGCAGTTATTTACATAGTGCCGTGGAGACAAAGCTATACAGCCCTGTGAATGGTAACGTGCTTTAAACAAAGACCAAAGTCCTGTCCCAGCAGAGCTGGAAGATTCCAGCTCAATAGCAAAAACAAAGCAAAACAAAACACTGGCAAAATGGAATGCAGATGCATCAGCCACTCGAAGTGTCGCAGGCGGTCGGGGATCCCAGAGTTCCCAGCAACAAGGGCCTCGGCCCCACGGCCACCATGCCTGAGAAGCCTCGTGAAACAGCAGCCCAAGGCCGAGGAGCCCCTTCATTTCTAGGGTGGCTGCTTTCCCAGCACGCCCCCGGGTGCTCGTCCCCATAGCTTCACCAGGGCCCGTTCTTGTGGATGGGACAGCAGAGCTGCAGAGACACCAGCCAACGTGCTCAGCCCTTACGTGGGCTCCCTCCTGGCCTAGTCGCCCCTTGTCAGAACGATCTGGATATTAACAGAGTGTAACGAGATTGAGAAAACACTCTCCATGCCGCTGGCACGTGAATTTCTCTCGGGGAGACTCCCACCTTTATTGGGAAAAATTAACTGACAAGGCCACTTGGAGTAGCAGCGAAGTTCCCAGCGGCCTGAGGGCGTGAGGCTGCGCTTTGAGGTGAGAGCTGGGGGAGCAGGTGAGAGGAGGCGGGTGGGGGCAGCCAGGGAGAGGCCGGGGCAACGCTTCACTTCAGTAAAGTTGCCATTTTCATGAAATGCTCGGTGCACGTGCATCTTTTATGGAAACCAGTGAAACGGCTGAACTTCGTGCACAGGTTGTGGGGGAAGCAAAGGCTCATTTGTAGACCCCAAACGGGGCACAAAGAAGAGAATTAGGGACAGGGCTCCTGATTCTCACAGGCCATGGTCCTGAGGGCTCAAGGCAGGTTTCCCTAACTCTCCGCCTGGCAGAGAGGCCCGAGTCTCACCAGAATATGAGCTCCAGGACAGCAGGGGCCACGTCGGCCAAGAAGACAGCAGAGCTGAAGCCTCAGGGACTCTCCCTTGCAGGGCCCCTTCCAAGGCAATGGGAAAGCACGGGCAATTTTGTATTCTTTGAAAGAGGCACCCCCAAATTATATAACCTTCAGGTCACACAACCTGGGCCTTCCCCTGCTCATCTGCCTCTTCACCACCATATCGGCAGAGCCTACCAGCACAGGCCTGGCACACGTGCGGGTGGGTGGACAGACGGATGGGAGGGAGGAAACATGGATGTGTGGACTGATAGATAAGGGGAGGGGCTAGAGGAAGGTTGAAGAGATGGATGGATGGATGGATGGATGGATGGATGGATGGATGGGGAAAAGGGGTAGAGGTGAAGCACTGATGACCAATTTAGAAGTGAACTGCAGATTCTGTTTTAATCTAATTTACACAATGCCAAAAAATATGTATCTTAGCTGTAAGGGATCTTAAAGATCACGTAACTTAAATCCCTCACTTTTTTTACAAACAAAGTTGCTGAGATCCTCGCATAAAGAGCCACCTCCAAAGAGAGAAAAGCAGACAAGAAGGTCTCCGTGGCTACAGATCACTGATATTCAGAGCAGGGAAAACCAACCGCAAGTTCTATTTACATTTCTGTTTCAAGGTTAACAATTTGTTTTAAAAGTCTCCATCCTGATTAGTTCATTAGTCACCTTTAGTAAATTTAAAAGTGCTTTGAATTTCAAGGAGAATGTTTTCTTTCTTGAGCCTTCCATGGCCAGCAGGAGTTTCTCGTGTTGAGGCTTCAAGTGGAGATCTGACTAGCCGAAACTTCCTTGTTCACACCCTCAGCTCCATGACGGGGGAACCAAAAGAAAGGAGCTGGGGTGCTTCAACCATCTCCTCTGCTTGTTTTCCCCATTGCTCCTGGACTTCTAGAAGAAAGCAGCAGGTTTTTCTCTGAGTCACACTGGAGCTGGGGGCTCCTAAAGCCTGATCACAAGAACAGTTGCCTTGCAGAGATGAGAAAAACCTGCGATTGCTGAGCCGGCGTCTAACAATGTGTCGGTGCTGGTCAGCTGTCCCTGGCTGGCCTTCAGAAGCTCCGCCTGGGAAAAGGGTGCTGTAGGGTCATCGTGGCCCCCAAAAGACACGTGCATCCAGAACCTCAGACTGTGGCTTCATTTAGAATGAGGGTCTTTGCAGATGCGATTAAGGTAAGAATCCCGAGGTGAGATGATTCTGGATGAGGTGGGCACCAAATCCAGTGCTGCACATCCTTTCAAGAGACTGGAAAGGGAAAGATACAGAAGCAAGGGGCAGAGGACCAGGTGGAGACAGAGGCGGAGCCTGGAGTTATCAGCCACAAGCCAAGGAGCACCCGGAGCCTCCAGAAGCCAGAGGCCAGGAAGGAGTCTTCCCTTGAGTTTCCAGAGGGAGTGTGGCCCTGCCGTTACCTTGACTTTGGACTCCTGGCCTCCAGAATGTGGGACAATAAGTTCCTGTTGTTTTAAGCTACGAAGTTTGTGGTGATTTGTTGAGGTAGCCCTAGGAAACGAATACATACGGTTTCCCTGAAATCACCCCAACAGGGGCAGGTGCCAAGAGGGGCTGGCTTTGATTAAACCTCTTCCCTCTTCTCCTCCTTTCTGCTTTGGTAATAAAAGGCTGCGTAAAGCCAAGTAAAAATGGCCATTGTGATTGAATACCTTCTTCCTCCATGAAATAGAACCCCAATCAGCTAAGACAGCCTTTGCGAAAGGGGGCTCTGTCCCCATCTTTGCCGGATTTTATCCATATGGCCTTCATTCCCTTTTCATACCTATGAAATCAGGCTAATAATCACTTGAAATGTACGTTTGTATTATTGCATCTGATAAAATGCATATTCTTGTTGAATGGTCGTTATTCAAAAAACCTCTTTGAGGAAAAGGATCATCCTTTTCTACCACCCACAGCATCCACCTTGGTGTCTTCTACATGGAAATTGCTCAACAACTATTTACTCAGCTAGATGTGGGCCATTGATACTCACTTCTGAGATGGGGTCCTACCCTGCCATTTTATTCACCAGAAAAATATAAAATCCACATTTTTTTTATTTAAAACTTAGGGGAAATAATTATTCCTTAAGAAGAAAAAAATCATATTTTAGCAGAACCATAGATATCTGAAAGTACATACCTTGATTGACAACAAAATAGAAATGAAAGAAATCTAGAGATAATCCCTAAAGCATCATGCATTGGATGCATTGAGCAGCATCGGGCTTGAAAGCAAGTGCTGGAACATTAGACGCAACGACAAGAGAAATAATAACAGCTGCACTTACCGAGCAGGGCACTGCGCAGAGCAAGGTCAGGTGCTCTACCTGCATTAGTGCTCCTCAACCAGGGGCATTCGCCCCCGCTCCCCAGGGGGTATTTGCTAACGTGTCAAGACATTTTCGGTTGTCACACCTGGATGGAAGAGTCTAGTGAGTAGAGGTGAAGCATGCTTCTAAACATCCCACGATGCACAGGACAGCTCCCATCACTAGGAATTGTCTGACCTTGAGTGCCAACAGCCCCTGAGTGGAGAACCCCTGGCCTACGAGGGGTCACTGAAGTCCCAGCACAAGCCCAACCAGTAATGCCTCTGATGGGACGTCATCGGAGCCCGTCCACAGGTGAGGAGACTGCAACTGAGGGAGAAGAAACTACACACCTGCGTTCTCATCCCTAGTCTGGAAATCCTGTCTACTGTGCTGTATCCTAACTCTTTAGGGACATAGAACAAAATTGCAATTACCTGTCGATAATGGGAACTTGGGAAAAGACGCGTGGAAGTGAGAATTCACAAAAGCTTTTGGTGATCAACAGCATGAGAAAGGGACACACTCAGCTGCGTGGCTGTGTGCGCTTCTGGAAATGGACCACAATGCAGGCGACCGCACCAAGGGGCACGTGTTCCTGTGTAACCTGCGACCCAAGTTTGCCTCTTCTCGGGGTTTTTCTCTGCTTTATCATCCATAATTGGATAACTTTTCTCCAATTTTTTCCTTGGAACAGTGAAGATAAGGTTTCTATTTAATCATCCTCCTCTAAGCACTTGCAATCAGGCAGGATATTGCTGCTTTTAAAATAAGACAATGACATTTAATTACTTTCATTTCTTCCTATACAAAAGATTAATTTATATGCTTGAGTCATCGTTTCATTGGAAAACTCGGCCTATTCTTCCTGAAATGCCTCAATATGATTAACAACTCAATCCCTCCCTTATATTTTTAATTTTGTGGCTTACTCTGTGTATATTTACCCTCGCAGTCTAATTTAGCCTTTGCTTTAGAATTAGGATAAAATTAGTGAGCAAAGCAGAGGGGTGGTGGCAGGTCCCCCTGAAGCTGCCCCAGGGAACATCCCGCTCCATCTCCAGATATCGCTGGTGCATTAACAAGATGGGACCATCACAGCTGTTGAATGATGAATTTGGGACCTTGATTGAAATGCCTGCTTAGCCTAACAAAGCACTGGATCCTTCCACATACCTCAGCTCTGGCCACACCAGGCAGCAACTTATGCCCAAAATATCTCATGTAGTCTCATATTTCCACATTTCATTTCAAGACTTTTCCTTCTGCCCAAAGCCTTCCGCCTGCCTCTTCTATCAAAATCCCATTTATCCTTCCAAGCTGATCTTGCATGTCTTGTCCCTGAAGTCTTTGCAGCTTCCCCTGTAGAAATGACTCACTCCTTCCTGGGCTCACGCAGTTGTGCTCTTGAGGCTCTCATTTGATTCTGCGTTATATGATGATACGATCAGCCATGCTTGGGCATTGTGGCTGGGTGCCAGTCACCAGGTGGTCCTGCTTCTGCCTGACCACAGCGCTACACGAACATATCATCCCCATTGTACAGATGGGGAAGTCGAGGTTTAGAGAACTTAAGTGATGTGCTCAAGTCACAGTCTTTAAAAGGGCTTAGTGAGCTGTGTGCTCAAACATGCTGAAATCTTTTCCTCCTCCAAAAACCCCGTGAAAAGCCCCTCGAGAAAGAGAAAGATCCAACTGAGAGGGACCACCATACAACCCAGTGCCACGGTGATACGGGCTTCCTCCCCCACCCCACTGCAGAGAGTGGGCCACGCACCCTAGGCCTGTTGTGGACCTGCTTGCATTTAGAAATTACCACATTAAAAATGTGAAACCTTCTAAAATTTCTGAAATGGTGCCACGTGTCAATATTAATAAAACATGCTTAGCCTTTACCTGCCATGAGATTTTTCTCGCCAAAAAATCAGATCACTTCACGTCTCAAGCAAAAGGAAAGGTGTCACCGAACCATGGGGCCATGTCCTGGCCTCAGCAACTTGCTTCTAATTCTCCCTGATGTTGAAGGTTAGTGTGACCTGTTTCCTAGGAGAAAAGATGCCCCTTTGGGTACAGTCTTACAGTCCCTGTGCCCCTGGTGCTCAAGGATGATTTAATCCTTTGTGAAAGCTTCTTGGTGCCCCCAGAGCTATATATCATAGAAACTAGGAATTTCCTATTGCAAAGAGGCTGAGGAAATGTTGACAGGGAAAAAAAAATCATAGTTGTAAGAGTTTTGCCCAAGAATGGTAACTGACTCATCTCGGACACTGAAAGCCCTTGCCTGCCTTTTTGTACATATTCCTGATATGACATAATCGAACATTCACATCTTTGCTTCCAAGTGCTGCACACACTCTGTCTGCCACAGACTTCTTAAACTCTACCCTGACCTTCATCCCTATGCTACTCCTTGTAAAATGTGCCCTTCCATCTGACTGCCTGCGGCTCAGAGAAACGTGGTGGGACAGAGCTGGAAGTAGCCTCCGAGTGGCTCAGAGTAGCTTCAGAACCACGCTGTGGTTTTTAACCTTTGTAGGTTCCAGACACCCAAAAGAATTTGTTAAAAAACTCTAGCCCTCTCCTTCAGGAAAATGCACATCCAAACAGGCTTCTGCATATGGTCTCAGGGGTCTACAGACGTTCAAAGCCCACCCCTGGAGCCCCATGGGGTTGAGAACCGATGATCCAGTCCAAGAGAGACCCAGAAACTGTCACAGGTGGTGAGGCTCTGCAGCCAGGCGCAGTAGGGTGAAAAATTCAGATCTTGGGTCTCTCAGGCAGTACTAACCAAGGTGCTTCTCGCTGCCCTGCCGCCCCCTCCCCTCCTATGTCCCTGTCACCCACATGCTCCCCTCACCCTGACAACACACACCTTTCCCATGACCATACATGGTGCCATACATTGAGGGTTTTTTTAATTAAACTTTTAATCAAAGAATAAAACACATAGCAAAAAATGCACAACTCAACAAACGTTCACACGGCAAGCACACCATACAAATCACAACACAGAACATGATGAGGGTCCCAGGAGTCCCCGTGTGCCCTGGCATAGTCACCCCCACCCACAAAAGTAAACGTTATTCTGACTTGTAGTCCCAGAAATTGTATTTGCTGGTTTTTGAACATCATATAAACATAATCAAACAGTACATAAGCTTTTTTTTTTTGAGATTTATTTTATCCGCCCCCCTCCACTTCATTGTTTTGCGCTCACTGTCTGCTCTCTGTGTCCATTCGTTGTGTGCTCTCTGTGTCTGCTCATCTTCTCTTTAGGAGGCACCAGGATCTGTACCCGGGACCTCCCATGTGGGAGAGCGGCTCTCAATCACTTGAGCCACTTCTGCTCCCTGCTTTGCTGTGTCTCTCATTGTGTTTCCTCTTTGTGCCTCCTTGTTGTGTAATCTTGTTGCGTCAGATCGCCACACCAGCCCATTGCACCAGCTTGCTGTCTTGCTCGTCTTCTTTAGGAGGCACCGGGAACCGAACCCGGGACATCCCATGTGGTAGGCGGGTGTCCAACTGCTTGAGCCACATCTGCTTCCCTACATATACTTTTGTGTGTGGATTCTCTCACCCACTCTTATGTTTGGGAGAGTCATCCATGTAGTTGTATTTAATTATAGCTTGCTCATTCTTATCACTCTATAATGCCCCTTTGTATGAATATATCACAATATATTTTTCCATTCTATTGTTGATGGAGATTTGAGTTATTTCCAGTCTGGGGCTATTACAAGTAGTGCTGCTATGAACTTTCTTATACATGCTTTTGATGATTAAATGCACTTAATTATTTTAAATATATGTCTAAGAATGGAAGGGATAGGTCATAGGGTATGTATATGTTCAACTTTAATAGATAATGTCAAAATGTTTTCCAAAGTCGATGTTTCAATTTAAACTCCCATCAACAGTGAATAAGAGTTCCAGTTGCTTCGTGTACTCTCTGACACGTGGGATTGTCAATCTTTTCCATTTTAACTATTCTGAGGGCTATTTGTGACTTCAGTATGTATTTACCTGATGATTAATAAGGTTGAGCATCTTTTCATGTATATTTTGTCATTTGGATATCTCTTTTGTAAAACACTTATTCTAGATTTTTGCCCATTTTTCTGTTGGGTTGTCTTTTTCTTATTGGTTTGTGGAAATTCTTTATATATTTTGGTTATAAGTCTTTAGTCAGATATATGTATTGCAAACATCTTCTTCCACAACAAGCCTTGCCTTATTACTCCCTTAATCGTGTCTTTTGGTGAACAAAAATTTTGAATTTTAATGGGGTCCAACTTACTAATCCTGTCCTTTATGATTAGCACTTTTTGTGTCATGTTTTAGAAATCTTTGCCTAGCCCTAAAGTCATGAAGATAGTCTACATTTTCTTCTGCAAGCTTTATTGGTTGGTTGGTCGGTTGGTTTATTTGTTTGTTTTTTCACATTTAGATCTATGATCCACCTGGAATTGTTTTTCGTATGCAGTATGAGATAGGAGTCAAATTTTCATTTTTTTTTCATTTGTACATCCAGCTGACTGTTGGTTGAAAATGCTATCCTTTTCCCATTGCACTGCAGAACCACTCACTTTGGCATAAATCAACTGAACTTACGTGTGTGGGTCTGTTTCTGGAATACGTTTTCTTCCATTGCACTATTTGTTTACCTCTGCACCAACACCATGCTTTCTTGACTACTGTAGCTGCATAGTACGTCTTGGTATCTAGGGGTGTTAAGTCCTCCGATTCTGTTCTTCTTTAAGATTGTCTTAACTATTTGGGGCTGTTTGCATTTCCAAATAAATATTAGAATCAGATTGGCAATTTACACAAAAATCATCCTAGATTTTGGGTTGGGATTGCATTGGAGCTGCAGATGAATTTGAAGGAAATATGACATTTTACAGTATTGGATATTCTGATCCGTGAATATGATATAGCTCTCCATTATTTAAGACTTCTTTAATTTTGCTTAATAATATTTTATACTTTTCAGCACTGAAATCTCCCACATTTTTCATTAGATTAATTCCTAGTAATTTGATGTGGATTTTTTGGTTCTATTGTAAATGGTTTATTTTATTTTTAATTTTTTTGTTACTACTATAAGGAAATACAGTTTATTTTTATATATAGACCTTGTAACCAGACCTTGCTAAACAAATTTATTAATTCTAATAATTCATAGATTATTTTGAATTTTCTACATACCCAATAATGTCATCTGTGAATTGTGACAGTTTTATTTCTTTTACTTGGTTTATTGTACTAGCCACAACCACCAGTAAAATGTAGAAGTATTGATAGTTGACATTTTTGTCTCATATCCAGTTCCAGAGAGAAATTTTTTTATATTTTACCATTAAATATATTTTGTTATAGAATTTTTATCCAATTTAGGAAAATTAAATTAAATTAAAATTAAAATTTTTCCTTTTTTAAAATACTTTTATTGCATCTCTCTAGGTACTTACTTTATTCTTCTCTTTTATTCTGTTAATGTGGTGAATTACAGTGATTAATTTTTGTCTTTTGTACTAACTTTCCATCCTGGAAAATGCAAACAATTTATTCTAATATTCAATTTAGAATATTTTATTTAAGATGTTTATGTTCATGTGACTAATTAACCCATCATTTTCCTTTTTTTTTTTTTTAATGTCCTTATCAAGCTTTTGTAAAAACAAAATATGTTAGCCTCATAAAGTAAGTTGGGAAAGGGTTTCCTTTTTCTAGTTTTAGAAGAATTGGTACAAACAATTTGTTATTTCTTCCTTAAATGTTTGAAAGAATTCACCTGTGAAGTCATCTGGATATGGAGCTTTCTTTGTGGAAAGAATTCAATTACAGAATAAATTTCTTTGATAGATGTAGGATTATTCAGATTTTCTATCGCTTTTTAAGTCAGTTATAGTAAGCGCTGTTTTCTAACATTTTGTCTGTTTTGCCTAATGTTTAAATGGATTGGCATAAAGTTGGTCATAATACCATTTTATATTATAGTACCTGTAGGATGTATAGTGATGTCATTTTTTTTGGTCCAGATTTGGGTATTTTGTGCTTTCTTCCTCAGTCTTGTTAGGGATTTATCTATCGTATTAGTCTTTTTAAAGAAAGGCTTTGTTAATTTACTCTATTTTGTGTTTGTTTTCTGTTTTATTAATTGCTACTCTTCCTTATTTCTTTCTTTCTAATTTTTTTAGGTTTCATTTGCTGTTCCTTTTTTAATTCTTAAGATAAATATTTAGTTCTTTGATTTTCAAACTACTTATTTATTTAAAAACTATAAATTTCCCCTTAGGAGAGCGTTAGAGGCATCTAAGTTTTGATGTATCATATTTTCATTTTTTCATTGAATTCAAAATATGTTATAATTTGCCTTGTGATTACCTCTTATACCTAAGGGTTTGCTCAATTATCAAACATTTGGAGAGTTTCCAGTTAACTTTTTAAAATTGGTTTCTACTCTAATTCCACCATGGTCAAAGATCACACTCGAGAGCTTTGAGAGTTATTGAGATTTACTTTAAGGCCTATCAAATGGTCAATATTGATAAACATTCCTTGTACTTTTTTTTCCCCAGTGGTTTTTAGTATTTTGTTTATTTTTGGATCAGTCAATTTCAGAGAGTAACTTAGTTGCAAGGGAAGATAATGAATTGAAAATTTATTTAAAAATTCAGTTTATTCTGAAAGTCTTTACTAAGAGAAAAGTGTTTCTATTGTTGTAAGAACTCAATATATATTACTGTTTAAAATATATTACTTAGTGTCAGTAACTTAACATGTACATTAACAATATATAAACATGTCAAAAGAATGAAATGCCGATTTTTATATTATGTGTGAATTAGGAATTAAAAGTCCCTCTTTCAATTCAAATGCTTACCTTGGATTGCCTATAATGTATAAATCTTTACTTGTGTATATCTGTTCCTATAGCAACATTCCCTGTGTCTGAGTGTTTCTAAATGTGTCTGTGTACATCCATTTGTATGGTTTAGTTGTTTCTAGTGTGTATTGGGGGGTGGGGAACTCCCACTGCCACAATCATTGCTTTTGTTTTCAAGAAATGTTTCCAAATCTTTGCTTCATTGTAGTCAATAGAAATGAGTAGCCTGGTTTATATTTCATGTCTTCTCTTTTCAGATACAGCTGATCATGTCATAGATAGTAAACAATGAAACTGTGGCTAATAAAGGAAATATTTAGAATGGCATCTTCTGCTGATAATCAAATGGACAAATACTCTTTAAGGAGAAGGCCCTGTACTGTGGGAGAAACAGAGTAACCTGAGGCATGGTCTCTCCCTGCACCAAACTTTTGGCCAGGTTGGGAGTAAGGCATAAGCACATGAAATTTTAATGTAAGAGACAGATAAGTCTAAAACATGAGATAACATAAAGCAGGATAATCATTTTCAAATAACTGTTAAGGACCTGTGACCTCATTTTCGTAACTATAAATTATAATAGGCAGTTTGACAAGTACAAGCACTTAGGAAAGTTTGGGAGAAAATATCCAATTGGGACTGTCTCGGAAGGTCTGCGACTAGGAGGTCAACAGGAGTGATCACTACAAGCTCAAGTCTTTGGAAAGTCTTCATTTTGTGGAGAAGCAAGAGAAGAAGAGAAATCTGTATCTGGCTAGGCAGAAAAAAGCACATTCCAGGACCTGGAGAAAGCATAAAACATATCTGGAAATGATCAGAATACCTCTTCCAAAATCCTGAGATTTATAGATGGCACAATCACTTGCAACATCCCATTCCATCCTCTGGAAGAATTAGACGATAGTGCTTTGCAACAGCAAGCCTCTCAAGACAGCAAGAAAGAAGAGCTTTCGGTTAATGTTCAGGGTCACTCTAATTGCCTGGAAATTTGATGTAAGGACAAATACTTTAATGAAAATGAGGCACAGAGATGTGTAGTCATGTTCCCAAATGACAGCTGGAATCAGCAAGAGTTTTCCATAGCCAGATAAAAATAATGCTTTTAGCAGCAAAATGAAGTTGGGCTTCTTTTTTCATTGTCGTGGGTCATTCTAACCACAAGAAAGTAAAAATGCCCATAAAATAGGCAGTTTATTCTAAAGAGTCAATTGTAGACATTCTATAGAAATCCCACTCCTTAGCATATCTAATCAAATCATCAGGGTCAGTGTTTTGGTTTGAATCTTGAAACTGGCACCATCTCAGGTATGTTTCACAAAGCAGTAAAATATGCAGTTTTCCATGAATATTTATTTTAGTATTGAAAAGAATATGCCTGTAGGCCTGGGCTTTGCATAAAATAGCATTAATCAAGATGATGACAGGATTGTATTTGATGTATTTGTCTGCAGGTATCTGCAGATGGTTGTCTTCAGCACACCATGGTCATAGTCTGGTGTAATTCCTTAGCCTCTTGGTTGCATTCGATGCACCTGTACTGACAAGAGAAGGCAGCAGTAGGAGTTATTGCCACACCCTCCATGTTCCCGTTCCCAGGCCACGAGCCGCTCCACCCTCCAGTACCCATTTCCACTTCAACTATCACATGTACTTTTTTTTTTTTTCCCTTTTTTTGGAGGTAATAGAGATTGAACCTAGAACCTCATACATGAGAAGCAGGTGCTCAACTACTGAGCTACCTCTGTTCCTCAGTGAGAGCTGGTTTTTATCATGTTTGTTTGTTTTTGTTTTCAGGAGGTACTGGGGATCAAACCCAGGACCTCAGACATGGGAAGCAGGCGCTCAACCACTTCAGCTATATCCGCTCTCCGCTTTATGTATTTTGAAGCTATGTTATAATATTTTTGTATCTTCTTGGTGCACCAGCCTCTTTATCATTATGAAATGTTTATCTTTATCTCTGGTAATGTTTCTTGACTGAAAATTTACTTTGGCTTATATTAGGACAGCTTCTACAGCTTTATTTTGCTTTTGTTTTCAGGGTATATATTTTCCATTGCTTTGCTTACATCCTTTCTGGATCCTAATATTAAGAATATGTCTCTTGAAAACTGCATATATTGGGGTTTTGTTTTGTTATCTATGCTGACATATTTGGATTATAATGGAAGCATTTTGTCCATTTACATTTAATTTACACTTACATTTCAAGTAAAAACAAATATATAGGTTTGAATCGACCATTTTATAACTTTTCTGTATGTCCTGGATGTTTTGTGTTCCTTTGTCTTTCTTGTTTGTCTTCTTCTAGATCAAGTATTTTGCATTATTCTGATTAACTTGTGAATTATACATTCTATAAGAGAGTCACCAGATTACAACATGTCCCTTGACTTATTTGAGTCTAATTTAAATGAGTAATTTTACCATTTCCTAAATAATGCTAGTTACTAAAAAATTTTAACTTCATATACACTCCTTTCACCTGCTTTTGTGTTTCTGTTATCATGGATTTTTTTTTTCCCTTTTTTTTTGGTCTTTTTTTTTTTTTATCATGGATTTTAATTCTACATATATTTTAAACCCTGCAGACACTATTTTTATTGTTTTGAACATCCAATATTCCTTTATATTTACCCTTTTCATTGCCCTTAGTTCCTTCCTGTAGTTCCATATCTCCATCGAATCATTTTCCTTCTGCTTGAAGAAATCCTTGTGATATTTTTTCTAGTGCCCCTGTCTTGAAAGCTATCTCTCTGCTTCTGTTTGATTGGAATTGTTTTTATTTCACTGTTACTTTTGAAGGATATATTTTTCTGTGTGTTCAGGACTCTAGGCTGACGCCTTATTTTCTTTCTGTATTTTTAAGTTGTTATTCCATTGTTTCCTGACTTCCATTATTTCTGTTGAGAAGTCAGTTGTCAGTCTTATCACTGCTCCTTTGAAGGTGGGATCTCCCCTCTGGCTAATTTAAAGATTTTTCTTTGTCTTTAGTTTTTAGCAGTTTTACTGTGATGTGACCAGTGTAGTTTTCTCTTGTATTCAGCCTGTTCAGGGTTTGTAGATCTTGAATTTGTGGTCCAAAGTATTTCATCAGTTTTGGAAAATTCAAAAATCTCTTCATATATTATTTCTGATCCACTCTCCTTCTCTTCTCTTTCAATTACATATAAGTTAGACCTCTTCATCACCATGCCCCCTATGTCTCTAATATTCTCTTTTATAATGCCCATCTCTTTTTGCTCTTCATGCTTCAGTCTGGATATTTCCTACTGACCTGTCTTCCAATTCACAAACCCCCTCTTTAACTGTGTAAAACCTGCCATTAAAAATATCTAAGTTCTAAGTTTTGGTTATTGGTTTTTTCCATTCTAAAATTATTTTATTCTTTTTATAAAT
>JAQZBX010006185.1:0-53963 GCA_029593785.1 Cabassous unicinctus | reverse complement strand
TATTGTGGTAACCATGGTCTATTAAGTCACCAAGGACACTGAATTAGTGAATATAGAACCATAACTCCTAGGGTAAATTAAGGGTTAAGTTTCTGTGAGCATCTAGTCACATTTTTGTCAACAGATCCAAGCATAACCAGTTTTATGTGTTTCTCCTTACAGACACCTTATTTTAATATATGTTGTTGAGTCATTAACATTGATATTAACTGCCAACAACACTGTAACTCATACCTGAATAAAACTTATTTAATACACATCTATTCTTTGTAAAGCTCATCACAGCCTTCTTGCACTTAGGAACACTAGCCAGAATTTCAGCAGTAAACTTGGGTATCATTTAAAACAGCAAAATCACCAAAAAAAAAAAAAAAATACAATGCAAATATGTGAAAAGTGTGACTCCAAACATATCATGAAAATTCTATTTGTTTACAATACAAGAGCTGGAAGAAGAAGGCTGAATGTCACGTTGTTTGACCTCACTAGAAATATCTGCATTAGGTATCACTAACTTTTCAGCACTTTTCTTATGTCTATGCATAACCACAGATGGCTGTGGGTATTGTTTTCAGATTTAAAAAAAAAAATTAGTGCTTAGCTGGATTTACAAATACAGCATTCCTTAATAATGAGAACTGATTTTAAATAAATTTAAAATGTATAGGTGGGGAAATCAATGAAATAAATATTTCAAACATTCTCCATATGGTCTGTAACTTTAATGCAATTCCAGTAATCATGTGCACTGGAGAGTCTGGTATGACATCCATCAGTATTTGAAGATGAGAAGAGAATTTCCTGAAAGGTACCCTATTTATTATAAAGCAGCAGGTGATAGAGATAATGGAGACTGATCTTATGGAATATAGAAGACTCCAATCTGAAGCACTCTGGGATAAAGAAAATATAGAAACAAAAGAAATAGATTAAAATTTGAAGCTGGTAACCATTTTGAGGATGTTATGTTTATTTGGAGACATGAGATAGAAAGGATATAGAAGCATTTTTTTCTCAATCTCATATTCTAGATTTTTTCTTTATATTTTGGTGTTTAATTTTTATTTTATTGTGGGTGTTGGGCCACACTGATGAAGGATGGTGGTGTGGGATGTTGTGGGAGGCATGGGGGGTGGGGAACATGGGAATCCCTGAAATTTCTGAGTAATATTTGGGTAATCTAAGCACCTTTAAAAAATATATATATATATATAATATAAATATATATATATACATATATAAAATAATATTTATGTAAGCAAATGCGCATATATGCATATGTATTTATATATCTTTCATTTTACAAATATTGGTATGTATTGTGAAAATTTTGATTTTTACCCACAATAAAAAAACAAAAAAAAAAATTTATTTTATGTTCCCTAAGCAAAAAGTGTGAGTCTTTTTAAATGCTTGGGCAGTTGATGCTGTGTTTGGTGTCATTGGAGAAATTTGGCAGATCCATCTTCTTTGACACAGAGACCCAGTGTATTAGTCAGCCAGAGGGGTGCTAATGTGAAATACCAAAAATGGGTTTGTCTTTATAAAGGGTATTTATTTGGGGTAGAAGTCCACAGATACCAGGCCATAAAGTGTTAAGTTTCTTCTCTCACCACAGTCCATTGCCACATGTTAGAGCAAGACAGCTGCCGGCGTTTGGCAGGGTTCAGGCTTCTGGGGTTCCTCTCTTCCTGGGGCTGCATTTCTCTCCGGGCTTAGCTCCTGTTTCCTCCACAAGGTCAGCTGTAGATGGTCAGGTGAACGGATTGCTTCTCTTCTACTGGGGCCTTCTTTCCAACATAAAAACTGCTTCTCAAAAGACTGCTTCAACTCTGTTATTTGCCTTGCCTTTTATATTCGATTCCCCACCCACCAAGGGGTGGGGCTCAATGCCCTACTGACATGGCCCAGTCAACGCCCTAATCATAACTTAATCATGCCCAGATTAACAGATCAGTTTACAAGCATGATCCAATTATATTTTTGGAATTCATAATTACATCAAATTGGAAGAACAAAAAAGTTCCATGGCTATGTGTTTCATAATAATGGCAATCTAATCTGAGGCTGAGTCTTATTAGATAGAAGCTAGTACTTGGCAAAAAAAATGCTCTTACCATCCATCTGGACAAGAACTATTCTGTCTTAATTAATTTAATTTCAAACCTTAGGTGTTACGACTATAAAGCAGGATACTTTGATATAAATCAGTTCATTGAAAGCTATGCCTCAAATAGTAGGCCTCCTGGTGGCTTTAGAGACATCTAGACATGATAGGCATGGCAGATAATCTCAGGAATTTAATACCCTGTAAGTGCGTCTTACTTTGGAATATATGCTCCCCAATGTAACAGGGTTGGACTCATTTATAATTTCCCTAAACATGGCTCTTCTGGCTCTTTTATTTGAACTTCTAATTAGCACTATATTCATTAAATGTGTTCCTGAGACTTTAATCTTCAGTCTGTTCATATGCCAGTTGCACCCTGAATCTTATCAGAGTTGCAACACCTATTCTCCGGTTCACTGGACTTTTCCAGGACAACTAACAAAAGATGATTATGGAAAATGCCCATCGCCCAAAATAGAGAGTATCTGCAACTGCAATCAATACAGTTCCATCCATCTGCCCCATAGGATCTAAGAAACATCAGGAACAGAGTGAGCATAAGCATTCCAAAATCCTCAAAATTGAGGAATGAACAAATATAAGGGGGAATGCATCTATGTACTAAAGCATACTTATTATTATTCTAGCAATGGAAGAACTTGTATTATTGGTATAAAGGCAGTGGCCACTAGAGGTTCTGAGGGGCAGGAGAGAGAATAATAGGTGCAACATAGGGCATTTTTGGGATATTGAAATTGTCCTGTATAACATTGCAATGATGGATACAGGCCATTAAAATAAAATTGTGCAGCGTGACGTGTAAATTATGATGTAAACTATAGACCATACTTAGTAGCAATGCTTTATTATGTTTTCAGCAATTGTAACAAATGTACCACAATAATGAATTTTCTGTTAATGGGGGAAATTGGGAGTGGGGAAGAGTGTGGGTATATGGGAATCCTCAATATTTTTGATGTAACATTTAATGTAATCTAAAGCTTCTTTATTTTTTAACACTTTAACATATATTTTTATTAGAGAAGTTTTGAACTTACAAAACAATTATACATAATGTGCAGAATTCCCATACAACACTCCTCCACCAACACCTTATATTGTTATGGAACATTTCCTACAAATTATGAAAGAACATCATCAGACTATTACCACTAACTATGGTCCATAGTGTACATTTGGTATATTTTTCCCATACCTCCCCTAGTATGAACAGTATCTAGTAGTATTGTACATTTGTTACAGTTCATGAGAACACGCTTATATTTGTACTGTTAACCACGTGTCTATCTTTTATGAGAAAATTTAAAAATTGAAAAAATATGTTGTTCATGACTTATTTGCCAAATGAGCAAATTTACAAAAAAATTAATTCTTCAAAAGGCAAATACTAAATTCATGGATTTATCCAAAAGTTAGCTTTTAAAAACATTTAGCAAACTCTGCAAATATACTTACTACCTTCCCCGCAAATATGGACGATTCCTGGGGATCATTCTCCCTGGCCCCGAGGGATTATTACCAAACATTTATCAGCAATGCATTTGGAAAAAGACCTTGACCAAAGTGGGGAAATATTAATGTAGAAAGAGTGTTTATGTATAAAATATTTCAAAGTGAGTCAGGAGGTCATATCAGAGGTTAAGCTTAGGCAGGTCTCAGACAGATTTCACTAACTGCCACAGTAAACAAAACCTCAAACAACATTGCTCCTGAGGGCTCCAAGAACATATGGAAAAATGAGGCAAACCACACAATATCATGAAATCAACATCCCTTTGGCAGACCCTGTCTGAGAATATGATACTTTATCTCCCCAACATAACCTTGTTATACTAATTTATAATTCCCCTAATTATAATTCTTCTCCTTTTACTTTAACTTATAATTTTCAATGTACCTGTTAAGTATATTTCTCAGAGACTTCAATCTTTTGACTGTTCAAATGCTGGTTGAGCCCTGAATCTAAACTCTTACTCTCCAGTTCTTTGGACTGGCCCTGGACAACCAAAAAAATGTTGATACAGAGTGGTCCCATCCCCAAAAGCAAGGAGTCTTTGCAGCTGTGGAAAGGATAATTCCTTCCATCTGCCCCTGGTATCCAAGTCTCTTCTGGGTCTGGAGTGGTCATATCTTACCTCATCCTAGGTCCCTCAGGATTGGGAAATGAACAATCATGGGTGTATGGTCATGGACCAAAGTAAATTTATTGTTACCATGGATGCTAAGAACATGTAACACTGATATAAAAATAGTGATTGCCAGGGGTTCAGAATGGAGGGGAAAATAAATGGGTATAACAGGACATATTTGGGTGGTGAGGGTTTTCTGTGTACTACTGCAATGATGGACACATGACATTACACATTTGTCAAGGCCTATGGAACTGTACAGTGTAAATCTAAAAAAAAAAAAATTCCTAAAGTTGAATCATAAAAAGCTATTTTGCCAAATAAGTTTGGAAAATTTTAATTAAAACATCTTGTTTTTATTACTTAACCTTAAAGTTTATAGCAAATTCTGCTTCATGATGTGGTTTGACAGGCTTCAAAGTTTATTGGATTAAAATTCAAATATCAGATTTAGACTTTATTTCAGATTTTTTTTTAGCTGTTATTTGTTTCTTCATTTTAGTTTTACTGAAGCAATTTTACCTAGATCTCTGTTAGTCCAATGGAAAGATTCTGTAAGTTGCAAGTGAATTCTTTAGTGTCTGACTTCAGACACTGAAAATTTTTTCATTTTTTAAACATTTTTATGAATTTTTCTTAGTAATAATTTTAAAATTACATTCATATTTTTTGTAGTTATATTTTCCTGCTTCTGTTGTCAAATAGGAATGTGAAACTCTAGATTGAACCAATAATATAAATAAAATTCTGGTGACTTCTATGATTGTATTTGTTTTTTACATTGTGTTTTAGTTTCTTAGTCTGCTCATGCAAATACCATGAGATGGGTCAACATAACAATAGAAATTTATTAGCTTACAGTTTTGAAACTAAAAGAAAGACCAAAGCAAGGCATCATAAAGGTGATATTTTCTCCCCAAGGACTGTGGCCTTTGGGACTGGATGCCAGCAATCCTGCTTCCTTAGTTTTTCACATGGCAAAACACAAGACAGTGTCTCTTGGTCTCTACCTTCTCTTCCAGGTTCTCCTGATGTTCAGCTTCTGGGTGCTCCATTATGGCTTTCTCCCCTCTGTCTGAATTTCATTTTACTTATGAAGGACTCCAGTAACAGGAATAAGACCCAAATTAATTGAGATGGATGACACCTTAACTTAACTAACCTCATCAAAGATTTAACTTTAAGAAAATGTTCCTTTGGGGTACCTCCATATTCAAACCATCTCAGTCCACTGTGGACCCCAAAAGACTTGTTTTTTCTACATGCAAAATACCTTCATTCCCTGACAACATCCCAAAAGACTTAGGTCATTTTAGAAATGATGCTAAGTACAAAGTCTCATCACAATGGGTCATAGGCATGGTCTGTTCTGGGGTACAATTCCCCTTGGCCTGTGGACCTGTGAAACCCAGAGGACAAGTTAAGAGCTTCTAATATACCAAGGAGGGAAAAACATAGGATAATCATTTATATTCCCATAGGGAAAAATTGGAAGGAAAACAGAGGTCACAGGTCTTAAACCATCCCAAATTCTCATTAGACTTCAAGGTCTGAGAGCTATATTTCTTTTCTCCAGGCCAACACCATCCCTTTCAAGTACTTACATAGTTCTATTCTTTAACTCTGAAGCAAAGGCTCCACCCTCTTCAAGAACTATGGTGGCAGCATTTTGCCTCAACAACAGGGCCAAAGCACCACCCTCTCCAAGCACTTGGGCAAACTCAGTCTTTCAACACATATGGGTGGAGCCACTCACTTGGCCTTAGGAGATCTCTTCAGTCCAGACATTGCCTTCCATGAGTCTGCCATTGAAGTCATTCTTCATTCAATTTGCCCCTCTTCTGTCCCTTTTAGTTCAGGATGGCAGTGTTTCATTGCATACAAATTATGCAAAAAATATGTTGGTTTTGTGTGTAGTTCACAGGCAGCCAAACCATCAGACAATAGAACTTTCCAGAGATGGTTCCTGTAAAACTCCATTTTCAATCTACACTTCACCTGAAATGGCTGACATTACTTGAACACAGCACAGAAATGAGGTCTAATAGCAAGTCATGACCCTAAAATATTGAAAGACAGGTGAATCCAGAGACTCACAGCCAAAATTGACTTACATGTAGTAGAAGCCACTGTAGCCACAAACTGGTAAGATAACTTATATAGTAATTTTGACAAATTGCTGGAGGCCAAGAGTAGACTAGCATGAGAGTAAGAAACCCCTAAGGGCCATAATCTTAAGGGGTTCCTGCACTTTCATAGATATTACCTCCAAATCCTGCCAGTTTCTTACAGTGAAGATGAATAAATATCCTCTTGTAGCTCTGGCAGGGAAAGAAGAAAAATTAACCATTATGAATTATCTGCTGAGTTTTCTCCAAGGCAAAGTAATAGGGAAAAGACTACCAGAATCTTACCCTCTCTATGGAAAGGACATTTATACAACTCTTAACCCTTTTGACATTCCTGGCTCCCCTAATGTGGGTTAAGAAACATTTATAAAGATCACAATCCAGGTGACCCACTGAAAGTCTCAGAATTAATAATTGGATTATAGAATCCTCCTCTTCCCCAGTCCTAAACACCACACAAACTCTGTTCTTGTATAAAAACATGGATTACAGCTAAAAGAGTTGCAAGTCACCAACTCTGAGGAGGAATTCCTTGGGGAGCCAAAAGACAAAGGAGACACAAATAAGGACATTAGAGGATGCTGAAGCCTCTGTCACAGTAAACATTAAACACAGCCAAATTCCTAGAAGGATTAACATACAATATGAAACTGCAGGCCTTTTAATCTCACTATATTAATCAATGTTCTCTAGATAATAGAAACAAGAATATAGGTGTATGTATATAATTTATTACATATAAATATATAATTTATAATTTATTTTAAGAAATTTGGTTCACATAATTGTGGAGGATATCACATCTGAAATGTATAGGGCAGTCTGGCAGGCAAGGAATTCCAGGAAGAGTGATATGACAGTCTTGAGTTTGAGTACTATAGGGAAAGCTAGAAGGCTGGAAAATCTAGGAGGATATGATGGAGTCTGAAGTCCAAAATCCATAAAGAGGAAAGTAGTCTGGCAAGTCAGAAACAAATAAATGGTAGAGTCATGAGGCAGAAATTCTCCTCTTTATAGGAAGCCTCAGTTATTAGCTCATGAATCCTCAAATGATTAGATGAGGGTCATCTACCTAGTGAATGACAAATGACTGTAGATATTAATCACATCTACAACAAAAATTCACAGAAACATCTATCTCAGTTTTGATTAAACAACTGAATACCATAATCTAATCAAGTTGATACATTAATTTAACCATTACACTCTGTTCAATTACCTAATGCATAACATCTGGCTTTCAGTAATAAATTAGACATTCCAAAGCATAAGAATATACACACTCTGAAGGCACAAAATAAGCAACAGAACCAATCAAATACGATGCAGATTTTTTAACTATCAGAAAGGAACTTTAAAATAACTATCAGTAGACAACCTGCAGTAACAGAAGTGTAACGTAAGCAGAAAGAGGAACAATTAAGAAAAAATCAAAAGGAAATACTGGATATCAAGGATTGCAACAAATTGAAAATACCTTTGATGGGTTTATAAGCAAGTTGAACATGGAAGGCAAAGCAATCAAAGAGTTTAAGGTATATCAATAGAAGTCTCCCAAACTAACTATAAAGAGAAAAAATGGATGTACTATAAATAGGCCATTCATGAAATGTGGGACAATTTCAAAATGTATAGCATAGCATAATTGGAACAACAGATATAAAGAAAGCAGAGAACAAAGGAAATACCTGAAATCATAGTGGTCAAATATTTCTAAATTTAATGACAGACCCAACCTCATAAATCCAGGAAGCACAGATAACCTTAAGTAGGATAAATATTTTAAAAATTCCATAGCTAAGTATATCATATTCAATAATGGCAGAAAATGAAAGACAACAAAATATTTTGAAAGAAGCTAGAAGGAAGAAATTGGCTTACTTCTACAGAAATAATGGTCAAAATTACAGGTCCCTTCTTGTCATAATTTCAGCTAGAAAGTTGATAGTAGGAGTGAAAGAAAGTATTACAGGGAAACAAAAACTAGCAAGTTATAGTTCTATACACACTGAAATTATCCTTCAAACGTGAAAGAGAAATAAAAACTTTCTTAGATGAACAAAAAGTGTGGTAACATCACCACCAGATAGGTCATGTGAGAAATTTTAAAGAAAGTTATTCAGAGAGGAGAAAAATTTTATAGGTCAGAAACTTGGATCTAGGTAAAGAAAGGAAGAAGAATAAAGAAGGAATAAATGAAGGTAAAATTAAATCCTTTATTTTTCTTATTCATAATTTGTCTAAAAGTTAAGTATGCTTAAAGTATTAGCAAAAACCATGTAATACAAATATGTCATATGGATAAGTAAAATGAATGCCAGCAATGTCCTAAATAATGGAGACAGGGAATAAGATTACTTTGTTATGAGACACCTACATTATACAAGAATTGATATATTGTTATTTGAAAGTAAACATAGATTTGTTAAAAAATATATACTCCAAACTGTACAGAATTCTGTAAAAATAATTTTAAAGAAGTATAATTAATATGATAAACATAGAGTTGACCTGAAAAGCACTAACAATCTATTTGATTGGAATACTTCATCTGAAAATAGCAAGATAGCCATTCTCCTCATTCTTGCATGGAATATTCACCAAGGTAAACCATTTTGTGGGCATTGAAAGTACTCATTTGAAGAATAGAAATCATATAAACTATGTTCTAAAACCACAATGGAATTAAGTTAGAAATGAATGACAGAAAAATAACTGTAAAATTCCCAAGTATTTGGACACTGCATAGGTCCAGCTGGAAGAAACATATAACTCAAGACCACAATGGATTCCTTGAGAATCACAATAAATGGGACTACAGGTGCATTCAAGTACAAATAGTGTATATAGCCTCCATGCTTGTCTCATTTTTTTTTTCACTGGCAACACTGGGCAGAGATGTTGGAGCAGAGGATACCTGAAGATAGATGGTCTTTTATAAGTTAAGTAATGTTCTTTTCCCCACCAGGCAGTCAGTATTACTGCTATTGGACAATGCAACAAGGAGATGCCAGCACTGGGGTGGAAGTGCCAGAATTCATGGGGATGGGGATCATAAATCTTCATCCATAATGCAAATGTGCAGAATACCAGTCCTTATAATTCATTCCCTCATGGGAGGCTGTATTAGTTAGTCAAAGGGGTGCTGATGCAAAATAACAGAAATCAGTTGGTTTTTATAAAGGTTATTTGGGGTAGAAGCCTACAGTTACCAGGCCATAAAGCACAAGTTACTTCTCTCATCAAAGTCTTTTGTCACGTGTTGGAGGAAGATGGCTGCCAACGTCTGCAAGGGTTCAGGCTTCCTGGGTTCCTCTCTTCTTGGGGCTCATTTCTCTCTGGGATCAGCTTCTCTGCTCTCTCCACAAAGCCAGATGTAAACTGTCACGTGAATGGCTGTCTCTCTTCCTGGGGCCTCAGCCATGCCTAATGGGGACTTCTCTCCTTCCTCACGTATCTGCTTCTCTGTGTGTTTACTTCCCAGGGCTCCAATATCAAAACTCCAACTTTCTCCTCTACCATGTCATTTTCTCCATGAGTCCCCACCCACCAAGTGGGCAGGGACTCAATGTCCTACTGATGTGGCCCAAAAAAAGTCTTAATCATTATTTAATCAAGTAAAAGTGAAACTTCTGAATCCAATCCAATTTAATACACCCAGAGGAACAGACCAGTTTACAAACATAATCCAATATCTATTTTTGGAATTCATAAATAATGCCAAACTGCTACAGGGGCCCAATGACAGGGATGTCCAAAGGGCCAAAAGGACCAACCACTGGTTAGTGGTAAACTCCTGGCCCCATACCTGTATGGAGTACATGAAACCTCCCAATGCTAATGATCTCTTCCTCCCTTCTGCATCTCCCAGAATGATAGTGACTTAGGTGTTGATAACTGAAAGTGCCATAAAGGTTGTTTACTGCCCCCAAATTCTGCATGCACTAGGACATAAAGCCTTTAGTTCTGGGGGAGGGAGTAGTGGGGGCCAAGGGCCTTGTCCATTTTCAATTTAGCCATATTTGGATGAAAAGGTCTTATCTGGGAACCAGGTTCCTCAGGTAGGACAAAAGGCAGAGGCAAGAGCTCATTAGTATCCTCCTTCCTTACTACTGCCCATATCTGGAGATTGCAGGAGGAGGGTTGGGCAGGAGAATATTGTCCATATCAAGCCTGGGGTCTTCCATCTAGTTTATGTATTTTTTCAAAATTTTCCCTTGGGAATCCTTTCTGTACTGACCTTTGGAACCCCTTGCATTATTAACCACAAGAACAGATCATTGAGTAGGGGCCCCCCAGAAGAAGGTGTGGCTGTTGACACCTCTTGTAGGTCTCAGGATTTTCTGAGTTAACAGAGGAATCCCTGGGGTGAGGAGGAGAGCTAATGTGTCACTTCATTCAGGGAGCCTGTTTTGGATAACTTCATCAGTGTCTCCCACTAAAAAATGATAAGGGGCTGAATCCCTTCAGTGGGGATGGAACATCCATGTGCCAACACTCTGTTATCACAGTGTGATAATGGCTTCCTTCATTACTCCAAGGTGTCTTTGGAATTTGAGAGTGGTCACCCAGAGTTGGCCACAGGATCCAGCCAAACAGAGGTGATGGCTGCAGAGTGGGATGGGCTATACTGTCAGTGGCTCCATACCCAAACCCCTACCTCCCCCATTAACTCTTTTGGAGGACAAGGTTGGACCTAAATCACTCAGGACCATGCCATTGAGCCTGGATGATCAGGGTTGTAGCAGTGCCCTCATAACAAAGTTGGGGCTTCCAAGAGAAGAGATGCTTTCCAGGTTTCAGACCATACCTATCATATCACATAACTCCTTCTCTGTTAAGGCTCATACTTTTGTTTTCATGTCCAGATCACCATCTTTAGTTCTAACAGTCTCCTGAATAATGACCAGTCTCACACTAACCTCAAGTTGAGTCTGACTTGTCTCAGTGTAAGTATGACTGGTCCCAGAAGGAAAACAGATGTAAGAAACCATAAGCCAGATGTTGGAAGTCCCAACATCATTGATATCAGCATGGAACCAGCTAGCTAATTTCCTGGTATTCTGGGGGATCTTCAAATTCCCATTTATCACAACCCTTTTCCCAAAGGACAGAGACAACAAACCCTAGGTCCCCCAGTTGCAGGAAGTTACCTCTATGAAGACTGGTTGTGTGGGGGCAGCCCTTCAATTTAGAGCCATGAGCCCCAGGTTGCACAACGTGCTCCTGTACTAAAGAAACACAAGAGCTGTGAAAAGAACCACCAAAATGTCAACCCACTTCATATTTCCCCATGTTCCCCAGTAGCTTTGCCAACATCTGTGAGAAAACAAGCTCAGCTACAACAGAAACTTTCAACCAATGACCACTTTATTACTTACACAGCACAAAAGCTCTACAACAGCAAGGGAAGAGATCCCATCATGGCGTATTCCCCAGGGAAACCAGCTGCTTCAGTGAGGGTCAGTGAACAGTGGTGTTGACTGAGAAATTACAGACTGAGCTGCAAGGTAACAACACATTTATTTGGGGTCTTAGAATTGCAATTTGGGGAGTGCATATTAAGATAGCAACTCAAACTTTGACCTGTCTTGAGGCTTCCCCACAAGAGGTTTTTAAAGAAAAGGAAGATGATTACATAAGTTGTTTGCAAAGAATTATAATTGATAAATACTTGGCACATTCCAAATATCCTTCAAGTTACACAGTTCACTGACTTCTTTATCTTGTCATTTGTTCAATGCATTCAGAAGTCCTCAGAAACATTTTTGCTTTTGGTTCTGCATACCTTAGCAATTTGCATTATCCAGCTGAGGTGTGCATAAAATTGACTTCCTGCATGGCCTCCAGACTCCAGTTTAAGTCTCTTAAACACAGTAACTGCCTTTTCTTGTTTTATCATTTTTCTTAGGGGCTCAACATGTCCTGCTTCATGTCTGAGATGAGAGGCACATGCACTGCATGAAACTGGGAATAATACACCCCAGAGGAGGGGGCCCTGGGACTGAGAGTTCAGGTCCTGATAAGCAGCTAGAACTGTTTGTTCCTGGTTTCTATTTTAGGGTACAGTGGGGCCATTCCATTAGACCTAATATCTACCCTGGGGCTGCAGTAAGGAAACATATTAAAACATCTGAAAACAATAAAAAGGAAGGGGAAAGAGGTAAGCGAGAGCTGGGAGGTGGCTGCCAGGTAAGTCCATGACTACCCTAGTACTGCTTCCAAACAATGTCTGAAATAAGCAGGAAAACCAAGGCAGGCTCATTCCTAGGAGAAGCAGGATCTCCTTGATGACTGCTCATCAGTCTTGCCAGCATGCTCTTAGAGCTACGCTACACCTCCTTTCTTTTTTATTTCCTTCACAGGAATAATACCTGCACTATGGTCTTACTATTCTCCCAGCCTCCTCCAGCTCCTTCCCACAATAGGTTCAATGTCTGAGAATTGCCTTTATCTTACTTACAAGTCAATAAGTTACTCTGTAATGTATTTCATGGCAGAAGACATAGAACTCCTGGGTCAGAGACAGAAAACTTCATTGCACATGGCACAGCTAGCAGCATGAGGATCAGCATGTGCCCCCAAGTCACACAGGGACCATACTATGACCATAGATAATGATACATTCAGAGGGGGTTGTGCAATGCAATTTAAGAACACTAATCATTTTTATAGCTGACTATAAATAAGGGTGTTATTTTTCCCATGGAGAGGAAGGAGGAAACTCATGTCTCAAGGTTGTACACTGCTCCAGTAAGCAATTTATAAAAGAGGCAATGGAAAAGACTAATAAATATTGAAAAATGTTCAACTTCATTAGTCATCAGAAAATGCAAATTAAAAACACAATGAAAGAGTGTAGTAGGCCCACCAGATGACTAGTGGTGGTGGTGGTGGGGATTGGTAATAAAAAAAAAAAACTTTATTTTTCAAATAAAAATGATTTTTAAAGAAGTTTTAGATTACATAAATATTACATTGAAAAATATAATTTGTTACAATTGATGAGCAAGTATTGAAGCATTGCTACTAACCATCATCTATACTTTACATTATGATTTAGACTTTGCACTGCTGAATTTTGTTGGTTTAGAGAAAATGCCTAATGGCTGGTATCCATCATTGTAATGTCATGCAGAACAATTCTAATGTCCCCAAAATGCCCCATGTTACATCTATTCTTCCTTCTCCCTCCCCTCAAAACTCTGGTGACCACTGTCTTTATATCAATGTTACAAGTCTTCCATTACTAGAATAATAAGTCTATTTTAGTCCATAGGTGTATTCCCCCTTACACTTGATTATTCCTCAGTTTTGACGATTTTAGGATGGTGGTACCCACTCTGGTTCTGATTGAGAGGGGACCTCAATTTCATGGGGCAGATGAATGGAATTGTTTTCCTTGTTGTTGTAGATACTCTGTTTTTTCTGATGAGTATTGTTGATCATAATCCTTTTGTTAGTTGCCCTGGATGAGTCTGATGAACTGGGGAGTAGGTGTTGGCTGCAACTCTGCTGAGATTCAGGGCTCAACCAGCATATGAACAGCCAGAAGATTTAAGTCTCTGGGACATATATTTAATGGGTATAGTGCTAATTATAGGTTCAAATACAAAGGCAGAAGAACCATTTGTAGGAAAATTATAAATAAGTATAACTCTGATACATTGAGGAGATAGGTTATCATACATACCAAGCTTAGGTCAACCAACTGGGTGCTGATTTCCTGGGGTTCTCTGTCCTACCTATAATATCTAGGTATCTCTAGAGCCCTCAGGAGTACCCCTGCTGGAGATACTGTTTACTGTGGCAGTCAGTGTGATCCTTCTGAGATGTGCATAAGCATAACCTCTGGAATGACATCCCTACTCCCTTTGAAATCTCTTATCCATAAAAACTCATTTGTATATAATATTTCCCCCTTGGGTTTAAGGTATTTTTCCAAATGCATCACTAGTTGGCACTTGATAATAATCCCTTGGTGCCAGCGAGGCTCACTCCTAGGAGTCATGTCCCACACTGGGCAGGGGAGGGTGATGTAGTGAGTTTATATGCTGAATATGGCTTAGAGAGAGGCCACATTTGAGCATTAAGGAGGCTTTCTTGGGGTAACTCTCAGATAATATATAATCCTAAGATAAGTTTCAATTTCACAAGAGCATGGTTCATAAGTAAAACCATCTTTGTCAAGGGCCTGTCATGTTGGTCTCCTCTCCTTCACTGAGCACTACTAGAAAAGTTATTCCATAGGTTTGACAACTAGGATTTTCTCCTGTTGTCACTTACATCATTGACCCTATGGCATAGTTTAATTTTGAGAGAAGAACAAGTTCTGGGTAAAGATGTCTTCTGCGTGGGTAACTTTGTTAAAGTGCTTACTTCTAAACCAAAACTTGTCTTTTTTTCTAGTCAAGGATTCAGGTTCAGCTCTGAATTAAGATTGTGGGGTTGAGACCCACCTGAGTCCAACCTGGTTTTACAGGGTGAAGGGCCCCAACTTTATGAAAGTCACCCACTAAAGTGCTGACATTCTGGTTGTGGGTTTGAGACCTGCTCTGGTCTCTGCTTGTAGGTTCAAGTCCCACTCTGGTCTCTCTCCTATTGGATTGTAAGATCTCTTGTTAAGGTGGGGTAAATTATAATTGTAATTATGGACAAAGTTAAAAGTACTGGTGGCTGTAGCCCTTTACAATGCATTCAGGATAATTGTACTACATTCAGTTATGGATTTACAAAAATAAAAGGATGATATTTTTCTGTAACATTGCCTGACCTCTATATAAATTAGAACTCAGAGAGGAATGGTGAGCAAATTAATCCCTCAGGTATAACAATAAACTGCACTTACAGGTTTTTGGGTTTTATTTTATAAAAGGGAAGTGAAAAGTAATGAAGTTCCCTATGTACAGTCCTTTATGTGTCTGTGTCAGAATAAAAATTTTCAGAAAAATTGGCACATTATGATTCAAAAGGAAGGAGACTTTCAGGGTCAGGGCTTGTCAAAAAAGGCAACAAATCAGTAATGTATTGGCCCCATGTTATACAGGACCTACCAGACTCTAGCCCTGATGAGGACCCTTTCTTATCACAGTTGAAGCTATCAGCTGCCCCATCTCCTTATGCTGGGGAAGATGAGGCCACCTCATTTCAGAGTGGTTGCTCATCTAGTTTCACTTCATTTACTGATTAAGAAGGAATGGTCTATCCACCCCATACATTTCTGGGCAATCAATTCAGCTGGGGAATTCTCTCTAAGGCAAGTTCTGGCTATGCTGGACAATCAGGGGAACCCAAGAGGATTTATTTATGTGCAATCTTTCTCCACTTCTGATTGTATAATTGGAAAAATAACATGCCTTCTTTGGAAGTTTGAGATTATTTTATGAATCCCAAAAAAGAGAAAGATTATGTTTGTTAAGTCATCTAATTTTCTCGGTGTGATACTCTTTGATTGCATTGAATTCAGTTGAGGTGTCTTTGATTAGAATGCCTGTTAAGAATAGGGCTTTTGATCTGACTATATCAGAGGGTGTGACTCAGGTTGAGTACTTGCACTCTTGCTGGGTTTAACATAAATGAACACTCACTCAAGAAGACACACAAAGAATAGAGAGTGATGTCATTTTTTTTTTGATCCAGCCATGTGACAGAAAGAAGAAGGCTCAAACAGCTAAAGCCCCAGGGAGAAATAAGACATTTTGCCTGATAGCTTACAGCTGACCTTGGGAAGAGAGCTGGGACTGATATAGGAAGCCATGAGAGAAAAGACTTATGCCAGAAGAGAGAGGATTTCAATTAAGCATTGGGCCTCAAGAGGAATAGGAAGCCCATACGGAAGGCAAAGACCAGCCAGAGATCAGCAATCATCTTGCTTCAACATGTGACAACTGACTTTGGTGAGAAAGCAACCTTGAGTTGGACTTTTTACAGCCTTGTAACTGTTAGATTTTACCCCAATTAAATATCCTTTATAAAAGCCAGGAGATTTCAGTTACTTTGCATCAGCATCCCTTTGGTGGACAAATACACCTTCCTAATCAGATGACACCAAGATGATGAAGAATCTGTTCACCTCTATTGATGTTACGTATAATCCCACAAGGGCAGATATTCAAGCACTTTTAAATAATCTCCTCATCCCTGAGGAGCATAGAAAAGTCTGACAGGAAAAAACTAAAAAGATGAGATCCAGAAGAAAGGGGAGAAGTGAGACATATGCCTGATCACCAACAGCTTAACTCCAGAAGCTGGCAGACCCACCATTATGCTCTTCCATGTGCTGATTGCCCACAGTTGCAACTTAGTCAGACAGCATCTCTGATGATGCTTTGATTTGGACATTTTAACATCCTCAGAACTGTAACCTAATAAACCTTTTAAGCTAATAAAGTCCCATTATAAAGACCACTCCATTTCTGGAATTTTGTATTGACAAGGATATAGTGTTCCAACTGTTGGCTTATTAGAGAGCTTCTTCGTAGACTAAAACTTTAGGAAATTTCTTAGAAAATTTTGTAAGAATTACTGAAGATGTTTTTCAAGAGACTAGCTCTTCCACATTGTGAACTGATTTAAGAAAAGACCCACCTCTCAGTACATGAGTGTTGGAGATATGCAAAATAGTATGAAATAATTGAAATGTTCACTATCAATAGACTCAGGGGAATTTCAGGGCACAGAGAAGAACAATAGGTACCTGAGGTAAGATTCTCAGAGGATCTTAAGACAAGAATTCATGTGCTCCTAGGGGAAAGCAGAGAGGGTGTGGTAGAAAGAGGAGAGGGATGAAGCCAAAGAGGATTGCAATTTTAGTTTTTCTCTACATATTCTTTTCAAGTGAAAATATACTTCAAAAAGAGAGCAAAATAAAAGCTCTTAAAAAAATAGTAATTTTTTGTCATCACACCCTGCACTGTGCAGTTTTCAGGTTGAAGGGAAAAGATACCAAATAGAAACTCAATACAGAATGAAGATGATCAGAAATGTTAAATGTCTGGGTTAATAAAAACAATTCATTTTACTAACTCATTAATTTACATGAAATTGAATAATGAAAATTGGTAACATCTCATAGGTTTAAATGTAAAGAGAGAAAAAATAAATACAGCCAATGCATCAAAGCGGGAGATATATATACCTGCATCGTTGGAAGGTTCCTGTGTTTTACGTGAAGTAGTGCAATGATAACCCTAAGTGGACTGTGAACATTAAGGGGAAATTTTAAATCCCTAGAACAGTCAATTATGAACAAATATGGGCAGGCCTGAAAAATCCAAGAGAGCAATTTAAAAAAAATTGTAAAAATAAAGAAACAACCCAAAATAAGTCATGAAGAGCATACCACAAAGTAACATAATATAACTATTATATATATATACAATATAATTTAATTATAAAGATCCACTAACAGGAAATTGGTTGAATATATATGTATACCTTACACACTAAAAACATAAAAATGTTGTAGAGGCAATATTAGTATCAGATAAAAATAGCTTTCTAGTGGAAAAATTTTCCAAATGAAAAGTTGTATTAATTAAGAAAAAAGAGTCAACCTATCAGGAAGATGGAAAAATAAATATATAAATGACAAAGATCAAACATTCAAAAGGTGTTAAGCAAAATCTGACAAAAGTAAATAGACAATTCCAAAAAAAAGCTAAAGATATATTTTATTTTTGTAAAATTCACAGAACAGAAAATTTGCAATTTTAACCATTTATAAAATTCTACAATTCAGAGGAATGAAGTACATTCACAATGTTGTGCAACCATTATCCCACTCTAGCTCTGGAAATTTTTTATCACTACACAGAGAAAGCCCATACTTAATAAGCAGTCATTCCCCATTTCCTTAAGCAAATACCAATCTGTTTTTTATCTCTATGAATTTAGCAATTCTGAATATTTCATATGAATGAAATCAACAATGTATTACCTTTTTTGTCTGGCTTCTTTCACATAGCATAATGTTTTTAAGGTTCATCCATGCTGTAACACATACCAGTATTTCATTCATTTTTATGGCTGAATAATATTCCTGCAGTTCCCAAGATTAACCTGAACTATGAAAGCCTCAAATACAAAATATTCTAAATCCAGTGACTAAATTTTAAGGAGAAGAGGAGACAAATACAGACACACAAATAAGAAGGCCATGTGATGATGGAAGCAGAGATTGGAGTGATACATCTACAATTCAAGGAATGACAAGACTTGTTGGGAGCCAACAGAAGCTGGAAGATGCAAGAAAGGATTTTTCTGTCAAGCTTTCAGAGGGGTATGGCCCTGAATACACATTGCCTTCAGAATTCTGGACTACCCAACTGAGAGAATAAATTTCTGTTGTTTTCAGCCATTCAGTCTGTCTAATTTTTTACAGCAGCCATGGAAGACTAATACAGTGTCATATAGGAGAAGAACGGTGTCCAACAAACTCCTCTCCTCTTCCCTAGAACACTGCATAATTTATTCCATGAATGACATTCAGTAAATTTCCCAGAAACTCTTGCCAATGATTTGTCAGTCATGTTCCTTCCATGTTCCTGATAATCCAGTCAAACCATTGGCTACAGCCTTGGAATTGATATCCAATCTCCTTCCAAACAAAATGAACAATCAGATGCACTCCTCAAAGTTCTACCTGCAGGGAGGATTTCCCATCATCACTGTCCTTCAGTGATATCTCCAAAGAGGCTGAAATGTTATATTGCATTTAGTTGTCATGTCTCTCTTCATTCTCAAACTTCATTCTCAATCTTCAAAAGGAATTTAAAACAGTTCCTTCATCATTCCTTGTCTTTCACGTTTCCTTATGACTAGACTCAGTCAGGCAGACACTGTAACTCAGTCAGGAATGGGGAAGGCTGCTGTCATGACCTTGAGTAAGAACTGGGGGTCAGAGCAGAAAACCTCCAGCCACCTGAGTCTTGGTTCTCTGACATGTGAGCAAGGACTGGAGGTGGGGAATATAGCATTGATAAGTAAGATTTTGAAATACAGAATCCTTCCAACATCAGAGATCCAAAGAACAGAACTGACAATAAGAAAGGGCAAAGAAAGCTCTATCATTGCCCCAGGGAAAGGGAGATAAGTTCATTTACATCCAAAGTAACAAATGGAAAAGGAAAGACAGTAACAGATACAAAGACAGCCCCTTGAGTGGGCTGGGAAAACTAATTTGCTCTTCTCTCCTTTTTAATGGAAAATTCCCTAATCCAAGAAATGAACATAAATACAATTTCAGGATGAAGGATATTTTTTGGGAAATTCTTGGGAACTTATAAGACACATAATCAAAACACTGGGGTTGATCTTTTCAACAGCTAAGGCCACCTGGTGGTATAAAAGAATATAACACCTGCTTAAGATGGGCTTAAAACAAATGCAAAACACATTAAGGATATATATTTCATGAGCAAGAGTCAATGACACCATAAACTTGAGAATAAACATGTCCCCAAATATGACAACATCCTATAAGTAATTATAGGATATATTACTTCAAAAATTTTAAATAGTAAGATAAGAAATAAAAACTTCATATATCTCCATGCATAGATGACCCAATATTGTATCTCTAAATCAGTGGAGTAGGGCAATGTTAAAGGACTTCTAAGAAATATTAGTCACAATTTTTAGTAGATTTGTGTATTTTTCAGTTTGCCTTAATGAGTCAACAGTACTTGAGAACAGGTATTATGTTAGGGAAACACATTTCCCCTTGCTTTAGATTTAAAGAGATAAGTATTTCCAGCACCAACAAGCAATTGTTCTTCTGGAAATGGTTAAATGGAAGACAATGTAATTTAATCACCAGAGTGTAATCTAATTCCTTTTGAACCCCTTTTGCTATTTCCCATTTTTTAAATCTTAGGATATCATTTTTATTCATGCATTTACACCTGATCAACTATGTGTCATCTAAAACCAAGAGGAATTGTTTTTGATGACTGGTTTAAAATGAAATCTATCTCATTTTTATAAGTTGTGATGTAGCAGAAATAATAAACTTATAAAAATATCTTTTGGTTTTGATACTGTATGTAACAAATAAATATTATGTTCTTGATTGACTGACATTGTCAGGAACAATTTTGGAGCTTATTTACCAAACTTCTAAAAGGCGATCTTTGGACTCCAGGAAAGAAAGTCCTTTTGAAGAAGTGACTATTCTATTGATGTGGTTTTAGGAAAGACTCTGGAGTATGATGAACTCATTTTCTTGATCTAAATATGAGGTGGTTTTACTTGTAGCTCCATTAGTTCATAAGGATGAATAATTATGCCAATATTTTGTTTTAAATGTTTCTGCCCTAATACCAAATTTTATAACCAAAAGCCTCTCTCATCTTCAATGACAATAAGATAATACTTTGTCCATATAATAGAAACAAAAATCACTATTAGGATAAAACCTTTGTTTGTATACCTATGTGGTGAGTAAAAATCTAATTCCTGCCATAAATGAATCCAAATTTGACTGAATTAAAGATAGGATGTGGTTAAGTTGGAGAAGGAACCCTCACCACTAAAAATCCTCTGTGTTAGATCTCACTACACAGCTGAGCCATCAGGAAAAGGAGCTTGAGACCAGAGGAAATCCTCGATACCCAGGCCCAAGAAATGACATAGTTTCTATCTTCCTTAATGAAATCATACTGTGAGTGACTCTACAAAATGGTGAATTAAGGTTCTGCCATTGACTTCTTCAACCTTTCAACTAACTGCTGCTCTGGGTATTTGCCACATCAGGTTGGAACAGCTGGTGGAGTTGGAGGATCTCTGAGTTTAGACCAGCACTGTCCAAGAGAAATAAAATGTGACACATTTGTGTAATTATAAATTGCCCAGTACCAACATGAACTAAAAGGAAATATGGCAAATTCATTTTAATTTGCATAAATGTATAATTTTAATGTAATCAAATTTACAAGTCCTTAACGAGATAGTTTACATACTCTCTTTCCTATTATGTCTTAGAATGTTACACTCACAGCACATTTCAGTTCAGAAAAGTCACATTTCAGGTGCTAAAGAGCCCCAAGGGGATTGTGACTACAATATGCAACAGTGTATGTCTAGACCCCTGCACCACAAGTCAAAACTGAATGCCAAAACATAATCTACATTGCAATTAGCATTCTGAAATATCAGAAAATCACAACCTTTTTTCTCTTGCATTTATATTGTACCCTTATAACTAATAATGGGGCTGGGGATGATAATAAGATATATACAATTATAATACGCATGGCATGATGAAACAGACTCAAGGACTCAGTCATTGAATTTTACAGAAAATTCACTATCATGCACATTTTTCCACGGACAGTACCAATGGTGAAATAATTTAAAGAAATAAGTGAAAGTCTTATCTGCATGGCTTATCTTAAAAGACCTATGCACATGAAATATGGATACATCTGCTGCCTCAAATGCACTGACTCACTGCAGAAAGATCCTGAAGGGGAGGACTTACTGGGCTCACTTTGATCCATAGTCTCCCAGAAAAGTGACATGGGGACAAAAAGACAGCTGGGGAAGCTGGTTTCCAAGGTCATGGAACTGTAGACCCACGTGAGAGCTAGTCTATAAATGAACCCAAGGATGTTAAAGTTACAAGGTGTAGCAGTTTGGCAGTTTGATATAGTTATGAATTCCAAAAAGAGATATCGGATTATGCTTGTAAACTGGTCTGTTCATCTGGGCATGATTAAGTTATGATTAGGGCTTTGATTGGGCCATGTCAGTAGGGTGTTGAGCCCCATCCCTTGGTGGGTGGGGAATCAAAGATAAAAGGCATGGCAAAGGACAGAGTTGGAGTTTTGATGCTGAGATTTAATGCTGCAGCCCCAGGAAGTGAACACACAGAGGAGCTTGGTCATGAGTAAGGAGAGAAGGCTCTGGGAAAAGAGACAAGCCATTCACTTGATAGTCTACAGCTGACCTTGTGGAAAGAAGCAAGCCTGAAACTGGGAAGAGGCAAGTCCTGGGAAGAGAGGAACCCAGGAAACCAGAACCCTGGCTTACAATGGCAGCCATCTTGCTCCAACATGTGGCCATAGACTTTGGTGAGGGAAGTAACTTATACTTTATGGCCTGGTAACTGTAAGCTTCTACCCCAAATAAATACCCTTTATGAAAACCAACCAATTTCTGGTATTTTGCATTAGTATCCCTTTTGCTGACTAATACACAAGGTAAGGAATCTGTACAAGCTGTCCCACTTACCACAAAAGGCCCTGGAATAAGCAACTGCTCCAAATAATCTCCATTAAATACAGGAATTAGCAAAAATATGGTACCTAACATTTTTATTCTCTAAGCAATAGAACCATTAGAAATGTTTAAGAAGATATAATATTTACTCCATGCTCTAGAACTATGCTCTGAAATAATAGTAGCCACCACAGACTATTGATTTCTTAAAATATGGCTAAAGCCACATGTGAAAATGATAACATATAGATATATTGAGTAAAATGAGTTGCAAAAATCATTTTTCCTGTTTCTTATTACTTTTTGTAATGAATCAACAACAAACTTTGAAATTTAAACATGTGGCTCTCATTAATATTTCTACTGGGCAGCACTGGCCTAGAACATAGCTTCTGAACTTGAATATGCACTAAATTACCTTGGTGCCTTTTTAAGTGCAGAATCTGATTCTCTAAGACTGCTCAAACTGAGGATCTGAATTTCTGATTATACTTTCACCAACAAGATCCTGAAACTACTTAATCTGACACTTTCTCAGCCTGTGAGGTCAGGGAATGTGCAGTTTTTAAAAGGTCCTGGTGATACTAATACACACTGAATCTGGACAACCACAATGATGAATGGTTCTATCCCAGTGCTCAGGGTCACTTAGCAAAGGGTGGTCAAAGCACATGTGGGTGTTTGTCATGCACATTTAGGTCCATTTGCAGATTCTTGACTTAAGCACTGCTACAAATGTTTACCACACTGATCCTGTGATGCACAAAATAATGCCTGAATGAAATGACATCTTAAATGTGAGTTATTTTATATATAAATACATTTTTTATTTATTTAAAACTATATATACATAATAGTTCTAAAATCAGACTGCTAAACAAGTCTTACCAGAGTCTTAGACCCAGCCCAATCTAATGTTCCAAGTTGCCAACCCTATCTTCTTTTCTATTAATTCTTGGTGTCAGTTAGAATGTGTCATATAATTTATGGATGCTGTTTTGGGCATGAATATTATATTGTGTCTTGGTACATATCCCATTCCACAATATAAACTGAAAAAATGAATTTATATTCACATTGAGGTTACTGTTGCTTCATGAGAACATGCATTTGCGACAGTGAAACCTGGCCCAGACATTCTTAATCCTTGCCACTACATGTTTGGGTATGAGGAAGTCCTACCATCTTCCCCTAAGCCAAGTCATAAGGGAGCCAAGTGGAATAATGGGTCTTTGGTCCAGAGGATTCATTTCTGAGGCTCTCATTGGCTCAGTTCATATGACTGCCTTAGGACAAACCTCTCTATATTGTAATTCTGATAATTGAGCCTGGTTGGATGCATGTTCTGGGTTGAAATTCTTGCCAAGATACAAAGATATCCCTACTCAAACCCAAGAAATCCCTTCTTTCATCTTGACTTCTAAAGTGATAACTCATCTAGACTCAGGACTCCCAGTGTTCTCTCTCCATTTTGTTATAACATTAGGAAAACAAAAGCCTGGAAAGCAACTACCTAGTCAATGATATGAAATGGAGAAGGAAATTGCAAAGAAAAATACAAGATGAATATTTCAATATTATGCATAGTACATATAAATTTTTCTCATTAAAATACCTATGTGATGTTTATATTTTGATAGGATATGAGCTAACATATAAATTAAGTTTTTGAAAAAGCTATATTCATAGTCTGTGCATAGTGGATCTTACATATTAAATAGAAGAACTCTATTTAATCATACAAACACATTATTTATTATAAATGAATTCCCAGGGTGAATTAGAGGCCTTTGTTCCTACAAATATATTTAGGATAATTTGAACTAGTCAGGGAAACCAGGGATATTTCTCTAGGAAAGAGCAAAATTAAAGACACTAAAGTGAATGAGATGCATGAGCCTTTGCAGTAGAAGGGACGATTGAGCCTATAATCTATCCATTTGCTATTTTTTCTTTGCACAGCAGGAATGATCTTGTTCAATGACACAGCCAATGAATTTCTCATCATTTCTGATTACCCAAGCAGTGTCCAATGTGGGACTATCAAATAGAAGCTGAAAGAATCTGCAGAAAAGATTCAGCTACTCAATTTGTGCCCTGGGCTCCTCTCAGTTACCTTCTGAAGGCTGCCATTACTGGGAGGTGTATGTGAGAAAAAGAAAGAATGGGATCTGGGCCTTTACAAAGAAACTGTTCACTGGCAAAGAGAGATCCAGCTATCTTCAGAACTTAGATTCTGTGCACTGAGTTTGACAAAGGAAAGCTACTTCTGGGCCTGCACCATACCTTAGACTGCTCTCTGGGTGAATCTCCAGTTATATCAAGTAGGGATTTTCTTGGATATGTACATTAGAAATAACTCCTTTCATAACATTAATGATGGATCCCATAACTTTACATTTACCAATATTTCAACCTCTGAGCCACTGTGCCCTTTCTTTTCTCACTCAAGTCCAAATAGTGGTGGTAAAGTTTCTGTGAGAATCTGTCCTATAATGAATCCAAGCATTCCACTCCTCCAGCAACTCCATGATAGACCAATAAACTCAAGACAACAAAAGTATTTAATAATTAATTTGTTCTCATAGCTAGCAACTTTTATACTTGGATTGTACAAATAATAGACAAAATTGGTAACACTGTATGACTGACAAACAGAACATTAGATTAATTTGAATATAAATAACACTTTAAATATAACATATTTTTGTGATCAAACTCTTTTGATTTTATGTTTGCACTTTTGTGCCATTTAGTATGTTTTAAACTCTCAGGCCAATTTACAAATATTTTCCTTTGTATTTCAGTGAGATCAACATCACGTTATGAACGTTATGAGTAAAATAAACATGTTTATATGACTAATAGGAGTATACAACTTTCTAAATGATATAAAAATAACTTTTATTGAAAATAATATAAATATATGGTTTTTGAAACACAGAAAACTAAATTCTTGTATAATATCCAAAATAGAGAAAACGAATTTTCACAGTCGTGACAAAGTAAAGTAACATGATCTAAAATAATGGGTTCTAGATGCTTGATCTTGGAAACCAGCTTCCACAGATACAAGTGAACCCTTGAGATATCTAGGCTAATATGTCAACTAGGCCAGATAATGGTGCCCAGTTGTTTTGATCAGTCAAGTTCTGGGCTAATTGTAATGCAAGAGCATTTCTTTTGCATAGATGGCAGGTTACATCTACAATCAACTAAAGAGGTCACCATCAGCAATGAGTGATGTCTCATCCAATTAGTTGAAGGGCTTCAAAGGGGAAGTGTTTTTAGCATTCAGAGAGAGAATTTCCATCTCTATATCAGACAGACAGCATCTCCTGGGAACTCATCAAGGAACTTCATTGGAGCCCTTGGTTTGCAGCCTACCCTACAGAATTTGGACTTATGCATCCCCACTGTTATGTGAGACAATTTTATAAAATCCCATACTATTTACAGATATCTCCTGTTGAATATGTTTCTCTAGACAATCCTAACAGTGTTGATATTTTTCTGACAAACCATAGGGTATAAATGGCATAAGAATGTATCCACATTGTGGTCCTTTTACTGTAAATTGTAGCAGTGGAAGCAACAAATATATCACTTTCAAAGATATGTGTTTCTCAAAAAAGATAAGGCAGAAAGGTTATCTGATTGCTTCTCTATAATGTTCACCCATTGAACATGTCTGGTGAGCAAACAAAATAGGGTAATGGCAGTTTTTGTGGTTTGAAAGCACTTGCCTTCAGATATTCTTTCATGATTTAAATTCAAATAGTTAATATAACATAATTACATGTCATATCTGGTGATAAGCAATGAACATACAAGTGTAAAGAGCACATGGTCCAAATGTGGAGCTATCTGGAACATAATTTGCTTTGAAAAACTGGTCCATTGGTTACTATGTCTGTCCTTGTGCCAATACCATGCAGTTTTGACCACTGTAGCATTGTAGTATGTTTTAAAGTCAGGTAGTGTGATTCCTCCAACTTCATTTTTCTTTTTCAATATATCTGTGGCTATTCAGGGCCCCTTGCCCTTCCAAATACATTTCATAGTTCACTTTTCCAATTCAGTGAAAAAATACTGTGGTAATTTTTACTGAAATTATGTTACGTCTATAAATTAGCTTGGGTAAGAGACATCTTAATGATGTTTAGTCTTCCTATCCATGAGCAGAGAATATTCTTCCATTTATTTAGGTCTTCTTTGGTTCTTTTAATAGTGTTGCATAGGTACCTATGTACAAGTCCATTACATCTGTAGATAAATTTATTCCTAGGTATTTGATTCTTTAGTTGCTATAGCAAATGGAATTTTTTTCTTGATTTCCTCCTCAGATTGCTCATTATTGGTGTACAGAAATGCTATTGATATTTGCACATTAATCTCATAACTTGCCACTTTACTGAAATCATTTATAAGCTCTAGAAGCTTTGTTGTAGATTTCTCAGGTCTTTCTATGTACAGGATCATGTCATATGCAAATAGTGAAATTTTTACTTCTTCCTTTCCAATATGGATGCCTTTTATATCTTTTTCTTGCCTCAGTGCTCAAACAAGCACTTCTAACACAATGTTAAATAAGAGCGGTGACAGTGGTCCTCCTTGACTTGTTCCAGATCTTAAAGAGAATGATTTTTGGATTTCACCATTGAATATGATGTTAGCTGTGGGTTTTTTATATATATCCTTTATCATGTTGAAGAAGTTTCCTTCTATTCCTGTCTTTTGCAATATTTTTATCAGGAAAAGATGCCGTATTTTGTCAAATGCTTTTATTCTACATCTACAGAGATGATCCTGTGATTTTTTTTCTTTTGGTCTGTTTATGTGGTGTGTTACATTGATTGATTTTCTTATGGTGAACCATCCTTGCATACCAGGGATGGAACCCACTTAGACATGGTATATAATCCATTTGATGTGTTGTAGAATACAATTAGCAAGTATTTTGTTGAGGATTTTACCATCTAGGTTCATTACAGAGGGTGGTCTATAGTGTTCCTTTCTTGTGGAATCTTTGTATGTCTTTGGTATTAGGGTGATGCTGGCAATAGAGAATGAGTTAGGCAATGTTCCCTCCACTTCTATTTTTTTGGAAGAGTTTAAGCAGGATTGGTGTTAGTTCTTTCCAGAATGTTTTGTAGAATTCCCCTGTGAAGCCATCTGGTCCTGGGATCTTCTTACATGGAAGGTTGTTAAGACTAATTCAATCTCATTACTTGTGATTGGTCTGTTGATTTCATCAATTTCTTCTTTCATCAATGTAGGCTGCTTGTGTGTTTCTAGTATTTTTTCCCATTTCCTCTGTTATCCACCTTGTTGTCATACAATTTTTCAAAGTATCCTCTTATTCATCAATGACTTTTGAGCTGAGGTAAATGAAGGGTCCAGACACATTAGGCCCTCCAGCTCCCCCTCTCCCCCTGCAGTTCACACCAGGCTGGGAGATTAACCCAGAGCAAGAGTGAGAAGTTTAAGGATTCAAGGGTGGTATGCAATTTGTCATCTTCTAGAGAAGCTCTGTCCAATGTGAGTCACTCATAAAATTTCTCTAGGCATGTAAGAGCAAAGATGCCCAAGGTATATTGTTATTTAACTCTTGGAAACTCCATTATTATGCATATTTCAGCCCCAGATAGTGGCCATTACTGAACACTTTAAAGAAGTCTGTCTTATTTTATCTTGAAAATCCCATGCACCTAAAAAGTGAAAATGTCTGCTGACAATACTGCATCAAGTCATTGAAGAAGGAGCCTGATGGGGAGGACTTATTATGCCCCTTCTGTTCTGTGGTCCCTCAGAAGAAGAATAGACCCTACTTGCAACTAAGGAAGCTGGTTTCCAAAGTCAAAGAACTGGAGTCTCATCTGAGAAATATTCTATAGATGAGCCCAAGGATGCTGAAGTTCCAAGGTAAGGAATCTGTACAGTCTACCCCCAATCTATACAGGTCCCTTAAACAAAGAAATGTTCAAAAGGATCTTTATTGTATATGGGCATGACCTGAATTTTGGCATCTCAAATTTTATGCTCCCCAAGCAACAGTTGTTCTCATCCACAAGCAAGAGTTGTTCTCACATATAAGTATAAATTAGATTCACCTGAACATAGCAATATAAATGTACTATTTAGGTCATGCCCTAGAACTGTGCTGTCCAATATTTAGTCACTTGTGGCTATTGAGCACTTTAAAAGTTTGAGTAATGTAAGATACAGAAATTGCAATTTTTTGATACATAGCATTAAATAAAATATGTTTTTAAAACTATTTTCACATTTTTTAAAAGGTTCTAAAGAAATTTTAAAGTTCCACATCTGGCTCACATTATAAGCCTGCAAAAGCCTAGTTCATAGTTTCTCAATTTGAAAATGCATTAAATTACTTGAGAGTTTTCTTAATATGTGTTTTCTGTTTACGTGGTATTTGTCTGCCTAGAGAATCTGGATTTCTGCCAGAGCTCACATACTGTTGATGCTACTGGTTCCCAGAGCCATGTATCTGACCCCTTCCTTGGTTCTTTGTCCCAGGAATATGCAATGTTTAAAAGACCCAGGTGATTCTAATCCACAGTGCGTGAGGGTAACCACTATGGTAAATGCATTTACTCCCCACTCAGCCTCCCTGGGCAAAGTCTGACAAAGTTCTAGCTGGCTGTTGGTTTTGTAGTTCTAGGTTTCGGTTGCAGACTGTGTACTGCAGCACATACTACCTACACTGATCGGGAACTAAAGAAAATAATGCCTGATTGGATTTCACAACTCTGTGTTCTTCTTGTGATACAATTTGGAGAAATTGCACAGTTAAAGTGAATAATCACAGCTCAGCTGCAGGTATGTTGGTTCCAAAATCAGGGTCTCAGAACTGCCATATTCCAGAAACCAGGATCCTTTGAATATACCAAATTCTTGGTCATTCTCTCTCTATTAACAATGTCTCTTAAAATGTGTCACATAACAATGATGTCTGTTTGGGATGTCAAAAAGATGAGTGTGTTTTGTTAGATATCCCTACAAACAATATCAATAGTGAAAATGAATTACTTTTGTTTTCTAAGTTACTGTGCTTTCAATTCTATGCAAATTTGCATTTGAAATGGGCAAAAATATCACAGATATACTCCATCCTTGATAAGACCTCTGCAGGTGCCATACATGTCACAGCAACCTCCACTGAGATAAATCATAAGGAAGCCAAGTGAAGTAAGTGGTCATGGTCTAAAGAGTTCTCTTCTGAGTCTCACACTGGCTCTATCCACACTGTTGCATTAGTACAAGTAGTTCTGCATACAGATCTTATTAATTTGGGCTAGTTGGAGATACTGGAAATCCACAAAGCTTACTCCTCTCCAAGTTTACCTGCCCCTCTGAGAACTGCATCGTGAAAAGTTCTGGTAAAAGTTGTTTCCTAGATCTGAAGACATCCCTAGTCATAAACAAGGAATCCCTTCCTTGGACTTGACTTCCATATTGATAACCTGTCTTTTCTCAGAATTCCTAGTTTTGTTGCTTCATTTTGAATATAACTCTAGAAAAACAAAATCCTGAATTGCAATTGCTTAGTTAACAAGACTAAGTATGGAAGGTAATTGCAAATAAAACTATTTTTAATTTTTCAACATTATTCTAAAATAATTCAACTTATTTTTCATTATTCAAAATGCCTATCCTATGAGATATCTATATTTTCACAGGATCACTAACTCATATAATTATTTTTAAAGCAGATAACCACCATACTCTCTGCTTTCATATATCTCATGCATTAGGGAAAGAAAAATCTTGACACAAATAATCAATAATGTAAAAGAAATTCCTACTATGACTAAGAGGACTGGTTACAAGTATATCTATCCATTCTACTATATAAAATTTAACAGGGAAATTTCACAAGGAAAATTCTGATTTAGTATACAGAATACAATTAAACAAGTGAAAGTTAAGTAGATATTTGGGCTTTGACCATAGGAGTGAAAAGGGAGAAGTCTGCGTATTTGTTGAGCTACTTATATTTTTACCTTAGTGGATATGACCTAGGATGTTGATATAGCCAAAAAAACCCTATCATTTCTGTTGACATCAGAAGTGTCCAATGTGGTTCTATCAAATAGAATTGGAAAAGATATGCTGAGAGATTAAATTTTGTAAATTTTGTTTTGTTCTCCTATCACTTCAACTCTGACTGCCATTACTATGAGGTAGATGTTTGGACCACTGAAAGATGGGAGCTGGGTCTTTGCAAATAATCTGTTAATCAGAAAGAAAACATCCATCTGTCTTCAGAACTTGGATCCTTAACTGGGTTTGAGAAACGGAGAGTTCTACTCAGCCAGCACTACTCCTTTGACATTCCTGAATGCGAAACTTTGGTTACACTGTGTAGGGATTTTCATAGACATGGATATTGGCAATATTTCCTTATGTGACAGTAGGGATGAATCCCTTTTTTTTTTTTTTTTACATTCACCAACATTTCTGCTACGGAGCCACTGCACCCATTTTTGCTCCTTCAAATCTACTTGATGATCAAGTCTTCCTGGGTATCTTTTCTATGTCAAGTCTGACACTGCCAATCTCTAATTTATCCTGGGAAAGGCAAATAAACCTTTGCTTTCTGAAAAACATTTAGAGAAATTTATTTTGTGCTCAGAGCTAAAATCCTTTCTGCTTAGTACACACATGGTAAAAAGTTACATAAGAAAAATTTGGAATATTTCATGAACCATGAACATAAATTAATGACTTTAAAATTACCTTGAAAATATTAAATATTTGCATGGTTGTCTTCTTGGGGTTTTATATTTATAATTTATATAAATATGTCTTGAATTTCAGATCAATTTCCAAATGTGTTCCCTTTTATTTTCTATGAGATCAACTTTGTGCATTATGGAGGTCATAAGCTATATAAACATTGAGTGTGACCCAACAGATTATATAATCTTCTAAATAATAAGGAAACATGAATGAATATAAGCAATAAAAATAAATATGTGTATGTTTCAAGTTGAGAAATGAATAAATGCTTGTATAGTATCCTGAATTCAGAAGACAGTTTTTCAACATTACAGAAAAGTTTATCTGTCTTAGGGTTTTGTTTTATAATCAATTTAATATTGTTCCACAGAAAGTACAGTAGGTAATGCTAGTGAGCCATTGCATAAGTGGAAGACTATCAGTTTTGAGTGGCGAAGCAGCGACGAATGTAGGCCATTTTCCATCAGAATATACCATGCAGAACTGCGTGGGAAAGAGTGTGGTCTGTGATGTGAACTGTAGTCTATGCTCGGTGGGAAAGCCCCAGGATGTGTATATCCATTGCGGGTGTAGTACCACACGGATGGGAATGGTTGTGTTGGGTGTTTTTGGGGGTGTGGGCGGTGGGCAGCATGGGAATCCCTGTAGTTTCTGAGTAATATTTGGGTAATCTAGGCACCTTTATAAAATGTGTATATATATATAACAAATAACATTTATGTAAACAAATGCACATATATGCATATGTATTTATATATCATTTTACAAATAAAAAATAATAATAAATAAAAATAAATAAATAAATACATGTTAAAAATAATAATAATAAAATAAAATCAAGGGTATAATGAACCTAACTGAAATTTTTACTTGAGCGCATTTAAAATGAGAAACTTTACGTTGTATATGCCACCACAATAAAATTTTTTTTTTAAAATCCTGTCCAGATTTTTTCTATCAAAGTCAAAACACAAAAAGGAAAGGTAAACAGGTTGGAAAGAAAGTATAAAACTTTCTATTTTCATATGACATGGTTGAAAATCACATAAAATCAACTTTTAAAATTACTAGACCTTATTCTAAATTTTTCATATAAGTGGATTCACGTAATATTTGTCCATTTTTGTCAGGCTTATTTCACTCAAAACAATGTTTTCAAGGTTCATCCCTGTGGTAGCATGTATTATAATTCCATTCTTTTTTAGGCTTCAATAATGTTCCAGTGTATGTATACACCACAGAGACAGAAATTAGATTAAAGATTTCAGGGGACAGGGGGATGGGGTTATGGGCAGTTATTGTTTAATGGGTACAGAGTTTCTTTCAGAGGTGATGAAAAATTTATGGTCATATTTGGTTTAGATGGTAGTACAACATTTTGAATGTAATTAATACATCTGAAATGTACACTTAAAAATGTTTGAAATGGGAAATTTCATATTATATATGTTACAAAAATAAAAAAAACTATTAGAACTAAGAAGTGAATTTAGCAATATTGCATGAAACAAGCTCAATATAAAAAATCAATTACATTTCTATCTACTAGCAATAAACAGTTGGAAAATGAAATTTGAAAATTGTTAATATTTATAATAGCAGTGAAACACATCTCTTCTAACACATAGCACAGGTACTAAGATACAATGGATGTCTAATAAATGTCTGTTAACTGACTGAATGAGACCAAAGAAGAAAGTAATGGCCAGGTCAAGTTCTTATAGAATATGGGAACAAGTTTAGACTTCACCCTGAAATTAATGGGAAGTCAGCAGAGCAGGTAAGAGTATCCAGATCATAGTAGATATATAACATATTACTGATGGGAAAATGAATATACCATTGTACCAACAGAGAGGAAAAGTTAACCCTTTTTTATATCCTTAAAAGGTATTTATAGCATACAATAAAAGTTACATATTTTAAAGTTTTGATAAAAGTTACATATTTTAAAGTTTTGATTCAATGAACTTGGTAAATATGTAGAATCATGCAACACACATTTACAATCAGGTTTTAGAGTATGATGCCTGCAAAATTTCTTTACAATCACCCGCTCCCCAACTCTAGTCACAGGCTACAACTGATGATTTCTGTCACTCTTGTGCATATTCTAGAGTTTCCTTTTGAGGCTCCATGGGCCCAGCACCTTGAGGCTTCATTCTTAAGTGATCCTATAATCCTCTCTCTCCTGGCATAGGAATTGTTTTTTTCTGGGCCTCCTATGTCAGTTTTGGTAGTTCTGCTTTCTTCCTGATCTCAGCTGTGAGCTATCATGCAAAATGTCTCATCTCTCCCTGGGGCCCCAGCCATCTGAGCTTTCTCTTTTCTGTCACATGGCAGGATCAAGAATGACAGAGCTCTCTTTCCTTGTGTCTGTCTTTCTGTGTAAGTGCCTATTTATATAATACCCAAAGAGGGGGTGGGGACTCAACCTGAATCATGCCTAACTACTGTGGTTGAATTAAAAACCCAGCCATCCTATCAAGTAATTTAATCAGAGGCCCCCTCAAATGAATTTAATGCAATTAAAGTATATCACACTCAGAGGAATAGTTTACAAAAATAATCTTTCTCCTTTGGGGATTCATAAAATAATCTCAAACTGCCACACCACCTTACATGACATACTATTAGGCTCCTTCTTAATAGCATCTAATCTACCTCTCCATTGCTCCAGTTGGCATCTTGAGATAGATTCCCACTCTTGTTCATGAAGTACTGCTTTTAGGCACCAATTCACATGGTCAGCTCATAAGCAATGGTATTAATTAATGGTATTGTTAAAATGGATTAACACACATGTTCAAATTGTGTTTAATATTCAAATTAGAGTTCATATGAAGTATATTTCCTTTCTATAGCAGGTACCTCCACAGATTGCTGTTTTCTTATCCAAGAAGTGGGACAAAAGTCTTTGTATTTTGCTGTGGATGCCTCTCTCATTTTCTTTCTTACTTTTTTTTTTTTTTTTATAAGCATTCAAAAGAAATGGGCTATTAAGGAAACCAAAGCTTACTGAACAGAACATAAAAAATTTGTCCAGTGGTCAATACTCTTCCTTGTAATGATGTTAATTACTGACAAAAATGTTTTTTGAAACCAGAAAATCTTAAATCCAGCACATGCAAATGGTGCTGCTCATTTCAACAACTGATGCTCTTCAATGCTTTTGAGCTGTTTCTTCTGGAGCTATCTGAATCACCACAGAATTTATTATCCCAAATCTGGTTTGGGAAACATTTTTTCTTGATAAAAGCTATTTAGAAGTTATTCAAAATAGCTTTAGAATTTTATACCACAATTAGCTGTTCCTGAATGAGGCTCATTGAATTCAGCGGTTTTGAAAGATTCATCTAAAATCAGCTGCAAAATCTTCAGGTTTTATTTACATGAAATACTCTCCCTGTAAAGTCATACCTTCTTTTTCACCAATATTTTGTTTTTACACATTGAAGGTTTGTGGCAATCATGCATTAAGCAGGTCTACTAGCATTTTTATGAGAGCTTGTGCTTAGTGACCTTTTGTCACATTTTGGTAATTCTCATAATAACCTAATCTTTCTATTATTATTATTATTAGGATATGTTATAGTGATCTGTGGTCATTTATCTTTGGTGTTACTATTGTAATTGTTTTGGGTTGTCACAAACCACACACATGACTGAACTTAACCAATAAATGTTTTGTGTGTTCTGACTGTTCCACCAACCAGCTGTTCCCTGTCTCTCTCCCTCCCCTCTGGCCTGCCTATTCCTTGAGACAGAACAACATTGAAAAGAGGCTAATTAATAACCCTACAATGGCCTTTAAGTCTTCAAGTGAAAGAAAGAGTCATAGGTGCCTCACTTTAAATTAAAAGCTAGAAATGATTAAGCTTAGTGAGGAAAGCATGTCAAAAGCCAAGATAGAAATAGGCTTAGAAAGCTAAGCCTATTTAGCTAGTTAGGCAAGTTGTGAAGACAAAGGAAAAGTTCTTTAAGGAGCTTTTAATTTCTTTAAGGAAATTAAAAGTGCTACTTTAGTAAACACAGGAATGATGAGAAAGCAAAACAGCCTCATTGGAAAAGTTTTTTTAGTAGTCTGCATAGAAGATCACACTAACCACAACTTCCCCTTAAGCCAAAGCCTAATCCAGAGCAAGACCCTAATTCACTTCAATTCTATGAAAACCGAGAGATTTAAGGAAGCTGTAGAAGAAGCCAAAAGCTACCAGTGGTTGGTTCATGAAGTTTACGGAAAAAACCATCTCCCTAAGATATGACTGGAACACTCCCAGTCATAACTCAGAAAAAAAAAAAAAAGACAACTGAAGGCCCTGTTAATTTAACCACCAATAGATAGAAGTGTGAATGGCTAAATTTATTTCTCTTTGTCATGAAATGAGCCTGGGTTTTCAAGACCCAATTTCTCCAACTGTACCTAATTATTATGAAATCCCCTGGATTTTAAATTATTGAGAGTGCCCCAATCATATTCAAATTCTGGTTTAGATACTTCTCAGGAGAATGGATAAATCTGCTCTCCATTTGGACAATTTGTCAGTATAAGCCCATGACAAGATAGATGGAATACTTTGAGACACTTTTCACAGCACAGGATATCCCTCCATTCTGATAAACTGCACACCACTCCTTATTGGGATGAACTCTTTCCTCATCCCTCTAACTTGAAACTGTGAATTCTGGGAGGCATCTAGCCACTCAGATTTTCATTTGAGGGATTTTCCTGAGGATATTCAGATGGATCTCCTATGCTTTCTGGAGCATCAGGGTTAGCACAGTCTCCTCAGAAGCAGAGTCCTGATAGCTATTTAAGAGCAGGATGTGACTGTGCTTCTTGGATAGTTGGTATTTTGAGGACTAGATTCATCTGATTCCTGTTTTAGTATAACAAAAGGAAAATCATAATTTTCAGGTGTGCATTTTTTTCTTGTTTTATTCGGATTATCTCTAACACAACCACTGGGACTATGTGTGTTGAATCAGTTCCTGGTGGTTTACTTGAAAAGCCTGAGCTTCCTCGGCCCCCAGAGCTGGAGACATTAGGTGAACATATTGGGAGATGTACACTAGTCAGAGTAACAGGTCCTGCAGTGCGTGGAGATGGCTGTGATGAAGTGGGTGATGGGATGTTTCTGTTTGAGGGTGCTCTTGCCTGGCCATGACATATGCTAGTATTTTTCCTCACAATATCGTCCAGAATACTAGTACTGGAGTAATCAATATCTGGAAGAGAAAGAAGATTAAAAGCACTTCCCACTGGTGAGCACAAGTTGATTTTAGGTTAACCAGAAGTCTTTATATCATATCCTACTTCAATAGTAATGGTGAGACTGGAAGGGGGACAGGATGTGATGTTGGCAGTTGATGGGACAGAAGTCCACTGGTGATCTGCCAATGTGTTGTCTTGCTGAGCAATGAAAGACATCTGTACAGGGTTGGGCTCTATTGCTTGTTGTGGTATATTCTGGTTTGGTAGAATCTCAGTTCTTGAGGTTGAGAATGAATAACTTGTCTACTGGATTTGGGGCTGTTATTTTGAAAATTTGCCAAACAAGGAGTAGACAGCTTTTGCTACATGTGCTGGAGTGACAATTGGGTTAGGTTGATCTGTGTTGGAAACTTGGACAACTGATTTGAAGAGAAACCACCTCGTGTCAGTGAATACAGTTCCACAACAGGATTCTGCTTAGGCGTTTGTGGCTGACTCTCTTTATTCTCCACTACTAAAGAACTTAAACGGATCATATCTTGAGACCAGAAACTAGGATCAGAGTGGAAAGTGTATTTTTGGTCATTGGTGAAGCATCATGTCTTGCCTTAATTGGTATGTAATCAGGCACTTGCTGTAAAATAATGCTCTCCTGTTGCCACTGTAAAGTGCAGCTTTAGCAAAATGCATGACATGTCACAGAAGCTTAGAAAGTCCAGTCATTTCCTGTCATCGCATAAGGTGTCTGCAATCCTCCTTTGCAAGGCCCTCTAGATGATTCAGAAGAGCTTTTCTTTGTCTTTATAATTTATTTTTAATATCCACCTCCACCTCCCCCATCACCCTCACCCTCCCCTTCCCCCTCCCCCTCCTCCTTGAATCTGGTGGGTGGAGTTCAAGAGTATTGTTAAACATCCTACAATGCAGAGGACAGCATGCACCACCCCCCAAAAATAATCATCCAGCCTTAAATGCCAATACTGCATGTTGTGAGGTCCTGGCTTAAGCTATGCCTATTAAGTGTGTATTAGAGATTTGGAGATTTCCTACTGCATCCTTTACAAATATTAAGGAGTTAATATCTATCCACATAGATTGTGCATATCCAGTTGATGAGAAAGGAATAAAACTATACTGATATATAGATCAAGAAAAGTCATGAAACCTTGTCAGATATGTTCTCTAAAATCCCACTCAGTGGCCACAATTATTTCTACTAAAATATTTCTCCCTGATTGCAAAAATGTATCATCCAAAAACTGTTTAAGATACTCAAAATTGCCCTAGACTATGTGAAGCTAGACAGTAAACTTTCTTTTTAATAAATACCAGAAAATAAAAACAAACAAAAAATACCAGAAACCATATCATAAATAAAAAACATTATCTAAAGACTAATAAATCATGTCCTTTATGTTTCATCCAAGCCTAAAACTCAGATCCTGATTCTTAAAAAAATGACTCATTAGCTTTTTTCAAAGATATTATCATCCCTTATTATTCCTGATAGTACATGCATTTTGATTCTGTTAGTGGCCTGACAAAAGTACAAACCTTTCCATTTATAGTAGTTTGGAATGACATATCTCAATTTCAAATGTGACCACAGTCTATCCTTTCTGGCATTTTATGATTTTCATATCTTCTTTCATTTGCTTAACAGAGATTTGGAAATGTTTGAAAATCCACAAGTATTCACAATACACATAGTGTGAACCATGAACGTTAAAACTGATATGAAATTACAAATATTTGTAATATAATTTCAATATTTCCCTTTCAAATTAAATATCACTAGTCAGAAAATTTTCTTTTTTTTTTTATGTACAAGCAATTTTGATTTCTTAAGCTATAATATGTGTTTTAGATGACCCACAGATGAGCCAGGATTATGTATAAAAGGAGAAATATCAGAGAAAATTATCAAGCAACCAGCTGATTTCAAATAATTGAAACAGAGGTAGGAAGCCTTGATCAGAACAGAAAAGGAGGAGGACTCTTTTTAAGTGTAGACATAGAGCCACCTGGGAGGTTGCTGTGAGACAACCAGATATGTGAATTACTATTATTTCATGACCCAAATGCTGTTAAAAAGACAACAATTGTCACACAGGAAAAAAATCATTATGGTATTTTTATATTGGCATGATAAAGACCAAAAATATTTAACAAATCTCAAATTTCATTGAGGGTTCTGTATTACAGATATTTAAAATATGTTCAATTTTTGAAGGGTCATTTTGACCTTATCTTTTAAATCTCAAAAAAATTGAAAATAAACATGATTTGGGACTCCATTTCACTTTCACATTTAAATGAGCAGTAAAACAAGATGACACTAAGGTTTTTTCTTTCTACTTATTGATAAGCAGCATCACCATCCCAGAATCCTCAGGATTAGGGAATGAACTATGGACTAGTATTCTACTATAGATTTATTGTGATCCTACCAATGAAAGAAATTACATCATTGATGTAGAAGCAGTGGTCACTGGATGTTCTGAGGGCAGGAAGAGGGAAAAACAGGTATAATTCGGGGGCATTTTTAGGACTTGGAAATCATCCTGAATGACACTGCATTGACAGATATAGGCCATTATATATCTTTTTATTTTTTTAGACCAAATAAACTTATAACTTTATTATGTTCAACAAATACACAGACAGTGATAAAACTTGATTTGCTTTCCTACTCCAAGGTAGGAAGCTATTTTTATTAGTTTGTATATTGAGTTACACTATTATTTCTGAAAGAATTAAAAAAATACAACTCATTTCATCTTCAGTTGGCTAAAACTTCTAAATAGAAATTTGCATTTATCCCTTTCCTTTTTTTTTTTTTTTTTTTTTTTTTTTTGTTTGTTTACTGGTTATTTTTTTTTATAATAATTTTTTTAAATTTTTTTAAAAAGATACTTAGATTACATAAATGTTACACAAAAAAATATAGGGATTCCCGTAAGACCCACCTCCCACACTGCGCACAACCTCCAACATAAACATCCTTCATTAGTGTGGCACATCACCTGAAACAGATAAACTCATCCTGGGACTTTGCCATTAAGCATGGACACGTTGGTTCACATTGTAGACCACACTCTCTCCCACACAGTTCTGCATGTTATACGATGATATAAAGTGGCCTAAATCTGTCATTGCAATATCACTCAGGACAATTCCCAAGTCCTGAAAAAGCCCCTGTATTACAACTGCTTTTCCCTCTTCCTGCCCCAGAGTGTCCAGTGGCCACTGGCTTGACATTAATGTTGTAATTTCTTCCATTACTTGAATCACAATATGTCTGTAACAGAATACCAGTAAGTCCACTCTAGTCCATAGCTGTCCCCGCAATCCTGAGGAGTCTGGGATGGTGATGTCCACTCCACATCCAAGTAAGAGGGGGTTTATATCCCATGGATAAGATGGATGAGATTATCCTGACTGCAGCTGCAGTTGATTTGTATTTATGGTGTCCCAGAGCAAGTGTGCTGAGAAAATAATGTTTTATTTCCTTAAAGGAATTTTGAATTTTTCATTCCAAATGAAGGACTCAATTTGTTCAGGTTTAAGCAAGGTTGAGAAATTAAAGAAAAATTAATAATCTGATTTCTACAATGTCCTATAAGACCTAAAAATCATCTTAATTTATGTTGTTTTTTTCTTGAATGGAGGGAAAGTTACAATGCTTTGGATTTGGTCAAGGTCAAAGAGGAGACCATTGGAGAAGGGATGGTTGAGGCAGAGAAAATGTGACCAATATCGGTATGTGTTGTGGACCACAAATTATTTGGAATTGTATCAAAAAGATGGTGATGTTTAATTTTACTTCTTTTGAGTAGAAGAACAGGAACATATCAGGGACATAATTCCTTATTCAGTCTGTTGAATCTGGTTCTAGGAGTTCCAAATTAATGCCCCCCTCTTGGGAGAAAGATATATGTGCTTAGAATAATTCAAGGAAATCCCTTCTGAAAAGGTGAATTGGGCAGAGCAGACTAACAAAAATTGATGTGTGCCTTGTAAAGCTCCAAATTGAAAGGGAATTGGGAGGGATTCAAAGGCATGGATTTGTGGAAACTCTCACCATTTGAATTCAATACTCCAGAGAGAAGAGTTAATGAGGGCTCTGGGATTTAAGACAGGGAAGGTGTTCCCAGTATCTATTAGAGCTCATATACCCTAGTTGACAATTATCAGAACCCGTTCACCTAAAAATATGATGTAAGCCTTTGGAAAAACCTCTGCTGTATCCTGGGAGCAGCCCAAACAGTCACATTGAAAGACACCTTGCTTTCTTGGAGGACAAAGGAAGCTGTCAGGGAGTTACTGCTGTTTTTGAGCTTAGTTTTTTTTTTTATTTTCAAATATCCAGGCTGCTTAGAGTAATTATAAGCATTGGCACCATGAACCCTGGTGCTTATGTGAAAATTTAAAGGATTCATTGAGGGCTTTTTTGCTTCTGTATTTGAAAACTCATGATTTGTACTAGTTGTACTTGTTCTGTTTTAGCTTGGGAGGATTTTTTTTCTCAGCCTTTTAAAGATGTGATATAATTGACCTGTAAGATTGACTATATTATTAGTTTTCATTGTGGCCCAATTTAGTTGTTTATGCTTTAGAGTGGTGTTTAGTTCTTCTGAAAGGCCATTAACAAAAGTAGAATTAAAAAGAGATGTTTCATAGTTAATATGGTCAAGATCTGAAAATTATTAAAGATTTTATTACAGCTGTTACAATATTCATATATGGGTTCATCAAGTTTCTGGGTACATTGTTGGATTTCACTCCAATCAATAATTTGGAGAAAAACTTCATGTATGACCTTATGAAGTTCCTTAGCAATCTTAAATGCTTCATTTTTCTCAGTAGTTCTTCAATTTGAAAAACCATTTAAGGGCTCTTTCCAATACTTTTGTCTATTCAGATTTGGGCATGACCCACAACCAACAGTCATGTTCCAACTAAAGATGGCAAACATTTCTCTTTTTCCTCCTAATTCTGTAGTTGTATCTTTTAAGTTTACATTTTTAATCTATCTGTAGTCCATCATTTTAAAGCAGAAGAGAAAGGATACAGGTGAATTTCCTTCTGCTGTTTATCCAGTGTTTCCATCACCATCTACCAAATACTCTACTTGCTTTTTGTTTGACAATCCCTTTACCAAGTAAGTAATTGTCATGAAAATATGCACCTATTTCTGAGCACTCTACTTTGGATATATTTATTCCCATATCAGTACTACAGTATATTATTTATTTTTTACTTTTACTTTGTAATATTAATACCTAGTCCTGTAAGGGCCTTCCCTTCTAAAGATTAGTACTTTATTGTGTTGACCATTGTGTTCATGTTAATTTTAGAAACGGAATATTCAATTCCTCAGTAATTAACTGCATTTCCATTGGTGATTCCATTTAGCTTATGAGTATTTTTGCCATGAATTTTAATTTAGAGTACATTTTAGCCTTGTTTCTAAATGTGAAATTTACTTTAAGAGCCATTTATGTATTTCTACAGAAAATTTGTGGGTTATTTTTGCAAGGTAGTTTTATACTGTAATTAACCCACAATTTTTTAAACATTTTTAGAAATAAATTTTATAAAAACCCATCTTTGAGATTAATATTTTCAGCTTGAATTGTGTTCCCTTTCCACCACAAATGAAAATACAAAATTATCAGCACCCACACGTGTACACTCAAAGAAAACTACCATAACATTTTCTACACAGAATCTAACTATATAATATACATATAATATATATACATATATAATATATATATGATACAGTTTAAACTGCAGAAATATCAGGACAATTCGAAGAAGTGAATGCAGATATATGATATAAATTTTCTTCTAAAAACAAATGACAGTTTATAAAGCAATTTAGATAAAACTTTTTCTTGTGGTTGTCTAGTTTCTTGAAATTCTTTCAACTAAAAGAAAATGCAAATTGTGTCTCTGTACCCCCAATTCCTTTTGCTTAACACACCCTCTAGGGTAGTTTTTTTCCTCCTGCTACTAAGAAAAAAATTAAGTTTTCTAATAGTCTCAGTTTTCTACACATACTTCAGTTGTGAGGCAAATGTGTCCAGAGAAGCTAACATTTTCAATACATATGACCAAATGTAGGCACTTGGGAATTCTGTGCTTCATGTACAAACCATGATATAATGATCTATATCAGTATTTCTCCTTTAGTCCAGAAGTTTCAGGAATGGAGGTAAACCCACCTCAACTATCCTCAGCATTTTTTGCTAAACTTCCAAGCCCATGACCACCTCTCCTCCAATCTCTAAGCCCTTTATTCAAACTTCCCCTCTGCTGTAACAAGCTTGTCTTCCATCTTTAGCTGCAACATTTTAGACACTATTGTAAGTCTCAGAATATACCATTATTTTGTTTTTGTGATAAATATACATTAAAAATTAAGTGGCATCTGAAAAAAAATATTTTCTGCTCTGTTTACAATCAAAGTGCCCCATAATGACATTCATATCCCAACCATTTTTATCCAAGAGCAAGTAAATGGACAGATGCATGCTTCACTTACATGCTTAGGAGATGAAAGGGGGAAAATGTTAAAGGTCTTTATGAATACACAATACTCAGCTGATATAATGCCAGAGTAAGAAACAAAATTCTTATATTAAAAGAGCACAGCTGATACTGCAATTGAAAATTCCATTTGGGGCAATATAATAGAATTCACAAAGAATAATAGCAATATTAGAACATGGGACACCAGTGCAGTGATGAAGGAAAAAACACAAATTATTTTTTCACCATATACACAAAACAATAGAAACAGGGCAGTTGAATCATCCTTCTTTTTAAAAAATGAGAGAAAACCCATAAGGAAATCTGCAAAGTGGTAGCAGAAACTTGAGTCTAAAACTGTTCTTTAGAAATATAAAAATTTCAGGTCTTTAATAAGACACCATCACAATGTAAGTGTGATGAAAGAAAAGAAAAAAGAAAGTAGTCAAAACCTTTCTAATACACAGACAAGATCTATAAAGCCATAACTATCCTAACTGTAAGATGATGCTGGTGTCTTTTTCACAAAAACTCATTTCACGTGAAAGGAGCTGAAAAACCACTAGAAACATCTCTCCAGTTTCCTATCACATGGGTATAAGGACTATCTCACACCCTATCTCTTCCTAGTCCCTCAGTCATCCTCACTGCCTCCATGCATGTCTGCCCCCTTCTTGAAGGGACTGCAATATTTATTCAAGTAGTCAGTCTTGATCTTGGATTGACTCAAGAGGAGTTCAGGGAGCTAAGACTGGCAGGTTCAGAACCTCTTCTTTCATAGTCAAACAGGAGCAGAGGATCATGGTGAGCAGTGGGGTCACTATCGGCCACTTTCAGATTTTCATCAAAATATTTTCCAATTTCATCAGGATTGGTGAGGCAGGGACCATACTGGGTTACACTAAGAAGGGTTGGTGTTACCTCATGTGAGTCACTTCTAGCTGAGCATCCAGGTCCCTGTGCAACTGGCTCAAGTCAAAGACCAAGTCCTTTTCTCCACCTCCTTCTTCTTCAAAGTATTAATTGTTGTCCCAAGTGTCATCTTCTGGGGGCAGTAAGGGCTCTTTGACCACCCTTCTTCTCCAAACAGTAGAAACAGCAGAATCAGGATTAGCAAAGCAAGGATTCCTCCAAGAAAGTGCAAAATGTCAGGAACTTGCTATCTTACCTCTGCAATAGGTGTGGTTCTCTTACATTTGTTAATGGCCCCTTCAAAATCAACACAAATACTTCTAAGGTAGTCATTGGGTCTATGTTCTGGTTATCTATAACCTTGAGATTTATTTTGTAGTTGCCCAGTTCTAAGTTTTCTTTGGCTTCAGAATGAGAGATTCTTGGGCTGCATCATTGTATTCAATGACCCAGTTGAGGAAGGGCCCATATGTTAGTTCTGCAATGAAGGGAGAAGTACTTGGGGAAGATCTGGATCAATGATGTTTATTATATAAGGGTGTGACTCACTCTGGCAGAAGTACAGTTTTCAAGGTCCTGGTATGGAAGAATGGTCATTCATTTCAAGGAGGGTCAGGAGAAGGGGTCCTGTTCCAGCAGTAAGTGGAGAATCATTTTAGTAGCTATAATGAGGGCCATGTCCATCCTGTCTTCATATGTTCAAAGTCTTCTTTGTCCAACTCAGCCCAATTGGAAATGGCACCAGTGTTATGATTAGTTGACAGCCAGTTGGCTGATCTGTCCAGATCTGTACATTATTTTCTATTCCATAAAGCTGTCTGGGTCCTGGGTAGTGTGAGATATGATTTCCAGACACACACCAAGGTCTTCAGGTATCTCCACTCTCTTGATGAGGGGATATGATAGCTAGAAAATATACTTAATAAGATTTCCTCATTTAAGAAACTCTCTAGTTCTTCTAATACCCTTCCGCCAAACTAATTGAGCTGGTTTTCTATTAATCTATTTTTAGAAGTTTACTGTTTTTTGTTTGTTTGTTTGTTTTTTTACCAGGAGGTTCCAGGGATTGAACCCAGATCCCTCCATATGGGAGAGGGACGCCCAACCATTTGAGCCACATCCGTCCCCCTAGAAGTTTACTCTTTATATTTAGTTCCGTGAAGGATATTAACCAGACCTTCTCAGTTCTGCTTAAACAAATAAGATAATGTCTCAAAGCTAAACTAGACAGAATGGTGTCAGGAGCACCTTATGACTCAATAAATCTGTAGCTCTGCTCAGGGGAAAAAAAATTTTAAAGCTTGATATCCTTGAGTGGTTGGCTAAAAAAAGTAGTCATGAATACCATTCATGTAGGCATCCACACAAGAATATTTAAAGTATGGTTTATTAGCCTCTGAAACCAAGGACAAATTTGATGCACTTGAGAAAATGCAAGATAGAGAAATTGCACATACACTTCTCACAGGACTCTTGGAAGCATCACTTGGTTGTTTTTTTTTAAATTTGTTTGTTTTTCTGATCCCCTATTACTTTTCTATTTTCCCTATAAAATTCCTAGCTCTCATTTTCATTTAGAACTGGTTTTGGGAAGATTCCCCCAGTTCCTTGCTTGTGTAATCCCAATATATCACCTTCTCATTGAAAGAAGTGTTTTTCCTTTGAGGCACAGGATCGGTGGGCCCTTCTATTGGAAATAGCCATGCTTATGGCAACGGATTGAAGATGGGGACAAAGGAGGCCACAGTCTCCATTTTCACAATTAGAATATACTGCTCTTTTACCTCAAAATCCAAGCCCTTGGAGGTGGATGTGTCTCAAGCAGTTGAGAGCCTGCTTCCCACATGGGAGGTCCCAGGTTCAGTTCCCCATGCCCCCTAAATAAGATAAACAAGCAGACAAAAAGCAGACATCAGAAAACAAATAAACCACCAAGAACAAGCAGACAACAAGCAAAAACAAAACCAGGCAATGAGCAAAAACAATGAGGAAACAGAGGAAATGAGTGAACAGAAGAGGGAGCCTTGGGGTGGGGGGAATCCAAGCCCTTAGCTCTTTTCAAATTTCCTTCATTGGTTACTGAACACGTGATGACAACAAACTGCTCCTTATTACCTTTTAACATGGAGATTTCCATGCCATGGTTTTGGGGGCATAAGCATTGGTCACTTTGAGTGTGGTAATTTCAGCATTAACCTTGTTCTCAGGCACCATTCCCTGGTACATGGTTGGGCTGACAATGGTACGGTTATCGTTGGTGTCAGTGACCATGAGTACAGCTGTTACTGTTGTGCTTAAGCCTTCTCCTTGAATGGTGGCTGCTTGAACCACCAGGGCATATGTGTGCATGTACTCTCGGTCCAGCCCAGTGCTGACCACACTGATGATGCCTTAGCCCCATCTGATGAACATGTTGCTGTGAGGCAACATTGGCTCTTGGGTGATAACAGAATAAGCGATGGCAACATGGCAGGTGTTCACATCTTCTTCCCAGGCTGTGACTGACATCTGCATCACAGAGGTCCCTGGAATATAACCTTCCTTGACAGACCCCTCAAAGACCTCCTGGGTGAACTTGGGAATTTTGTAGTTCTGAACCATAATGGTGATCACAATCTCCACCGGTTCCTCAATGGCATTCCCTTCGGAAGACACAGCATGAAACAGAAAATTTACTTGGAAATAGTTTCTGTGTCTAGAGGCTCTGCCACCTTCAGTCACCCTGTTTCTGTTTCAATAATAAATACAGTGACAGGGGACAGGTCAGCTCCTTGGCCAGTGATGCTGTAGAAAATCATGGTTTCTTTATCTCTATTAGGTTTTTTCTGAACCAGGTTATTAGCAAATGGGCCATTTTCATTTTCTGAGCAGCTGATGGGAAGGATAACCCATGCCTTTTCTGCCTTCTGAGCTAGTTGTGGGAGCTGGGAAATGTGAGTCCTTCTGTCTAGGGTCCAGAGAGAGTGTCATGATGATGTTGGTGGTGGTGGTGGTCATAGACAAGAAAATGGTCTCTGGATTATGAAGTTATAGAAACCATTTAACCATAACCACACCATCTGGGGCCACTTTTAATTGGTTGTTGTCAAAAAAACAGGCTATTCTTGGTCAACCAGTTCATCCTTCCAAACTCACTGCAGCAGAAGCATGAAAAGACTGTTGACTGGAGGGCCCATATCAGGCTGGGTAGGTGCTGAGTGGTGTCGGGTGGGTTTGGGCTGGGCTGGGCTAGACTCTAACAGGACTTCTGCAGATTCAGAGGTGCTCTGCAGCTCCTAATACTACTCCTCCTCCCAATTTTTTATTCAATTGATATATCATAGATTTAATAGAAAATATGGTAATTCATAAATTATGTATTTTATTTGGCATTATACATGATGGTAAAATATTATCATTTAAAAAACAGTACTTAATTCTTTAAAAAAAAATTTTAGGATATGACAAAATTAACACTTTTGGGCTACCAACTGAATCATCTGTGTCACTTGTGAAAATAAATCAAACAAAATAGATTGATTTAAAATGGAGTCAAGAGGTCATTCAGAAAGACACCCTTATGTATGTCTTAACCAGTTATCACAAACTGCCAAAAGATGCATAGCCTCAATCAAGATTGTTTCTCAATACTATGAGGACATTTGGAAAGCATAATTGGGTTCCTGTTGATTAGTCTCTTACTTCCAGACCTTCTTATTTTTGGTTGAGAGTCTGGCTTTCCTTTGGGTATCCTTTGGTAAAGGGTATTTGAACTTTGGTTCTTCTGGTTTGGACTGGTAAAAGCAGCCCTTTTATGTATTTGAACTTTTGTACTTTTGGTATAGGGCTGGTGGCAGCAGCTCTTCTGTGTATTTGAACCTCTATTCTTCTAGTTTGGGCTAGTGTCAGCAGTCCTTTTGTTTGCCCTTTTGTTATCCAGGGGCATTATCCTTGTCTGAAAAGCACCTGAATGGGAATTTAAAAATTTTCCATTTGGTATTGAGCTCTTTTTAGCGGAGGAATGCCTCCCTAACAATCAGTTTGACCTATATTCTGAGTATGAGCAATCAATCATTAGAGTGCACACCACCTTTTGGTGAGAAGCCTTGGGTTCCACAAAACAAGACCCCCATCATATAATAAGGTGGTTATGGTCTGGTTACATTGATGTAAGCTTTGCCACCACCTTCAAGACAATTTACACAAATAGGGACCCCTAGTCACAGGTTGGACAACTACAGCACAGGCTCTCTGCCAGGTAAAGTAAGTAACTCATGAAAGGCACACTGAAAAACATCACACTTGCCCAAATCCTAACAATTCCTCTCAGGTTTACTGTTTAGGACTGCTCACCATCTGAACTAACTAAAAGAATGGTTTTTCAATTCCTAAGAACTCTAATGGTGCACTGCCCTGTAGCACACAAGCTATTTTCAAAAAATTATGCTTTTTTCTCTTGTAAAATCTTATCCTGCTGAACCTAGCACAATAGAGAAGATCTCAAATTATAATGGCAACAATGGGGATCTTTTAATAAATCTAAATAAGCATATTTGCATGCTCAACTAGAAAATGAAGGCTCTAAAACTAGGCAACCTGAATGGGACACTGATTTTAATTGGTACTTGGAAGCTTCCAAATGTATAACTAATTCTAAAACTAATTCTTTTAAAGAAAAAAAAATACTAAATTAACAAAGTTTAACAAAAATTTATCTAAGCACATTAACAAGTTTGAAACATTAGCTGGAACCCAACTCTGAGTATTCAAACCCTTTTTAAACTCCTCTTACTCCCTTTCCTATTTCCTAGTTCAGTAGTACTTCCCTTCTATAGTGAAAAGGTTTCCTACTACTAAAGATACAGTAGGTTTTGCAAAATAATTCAATTTTGTCATTCAGATTTATGAAACAGTTAATTCATATGATTGCTGGTGAAGGTCATGTCAGAATCTAGATAGACAAACATAATTAGAAAGATTCCTTTAATTACTTTTCAAAATGAAGAGCTACTAACTAAAGAATTTAAGCTAGCTAAGGAAATTCATAAGGTCATATATGAAGTATTCCCCAAAAATTATTGACTGGAGAAAAATGCAACTGTGTTCTCAGAAACTTGATAAGTCCATATATGAATTTTATAATAGGCTAAAAAAAATGGTAACAATTCTCAGATTTTCCATATTAATCTTTCCGTAACTCTCAAGAACCTTTTTGGAGACGTCTTCAAGATGTCGGCAGCAGGACTGCAAGAGCAGTTCCTGTAAGCCCTGGGCTCCATGGCCCGCAATGGACACTGCCTCTTGAAGTGATTCTTGGGGTCACTGGCACTGGCTAATCCACCTTGGCACATTGCACCTAGGCCAGCGGCTCAGTGGCAAGATCATCAGCGTGGACTCCATGCACCTCTACGAAGGTCTAGACATAATCAACAACAAGGTTTCTGCACAAGAGCAGAAACTCTGCCAGCACCACATGATCAGCTTTGTGGATCCTCTTGTGACAAATTACATGGTGGTGGACTTCAGGAACAAGGCAACTGCTCTCATTGAAGATACATTTGCCCAAGAAAAAATTCCTATTGTCTTGGGAGGAAGCAATTATTCATTGAGTCTCTGCTCTGGAAAGTCCTTGGTGAAACCAAGCCCCAGGAAACAAGTACTGAGAAAGTGATTGACCAGCAAGTAGAATTTGAAAAGGAGGATAGCCATGTTCTTCACAAATGCCTTGGCCGGGTGGACCCAGAAATGGCTTCCAAGCTGCACCCACATGACAACGTAAAGTAGCCAGGAGCATGCAAGTATCTGAAGAAACAGGAATCTCTCATAGTGAACTTCTTCATCACCAAAATGCAGAGGAAGGTGGTGGTCCCCTTGGAGGCCCTCTGAAGTTCCCTCAACCCTGCACCCTCTGGCTTTATGTGACCAGACAGTTCCAGGTGAGCACTTGGATAAGAGGCTGGATGACATGCTTGCCGCTGGGCTCTTGGAGGAGCTAAGAGATTTTCACAGACACTACAATCATAAGAAAGTTGCTGAAAATAGCCAGGAATATCAACGTGGTATCTTCCAGTCAATTGGCTTCAAGGAATTTTATGTGTATCTGACTACCGAGGAAAAATGCACACCAGAAACTAGTAACCAGCTCCTAAAGAAAGGTATTGAAGTTCTGAAACAAGTGACTAAGAGATATGCCTGGAAGTAAAACTGATGGGTTAAAAAACGTTTCTTGAGCAGACCTGGTCCCAGTGTTCCCCAGTGTATTACCTAGAGGTATCCGATGTCTCAAAGTGGGTGGAGTCCTTTCTTCAATCTGCTCTTGAAATCATCCAAAGCTTCATCCAGGACCATTAGCCTGCAGCCACCCTATAAAGATGTTGTACAATAAAGCTGAGAACAAGAGAAATTATCACATGTGTGACTGCTGTGATCAGATCATCATTGGGGAATGTGAATGGGCAGCACATATAAAATCCAAATCTCACTTGCACCAACTGAAGAAGAGAAGAAAATTGGACTCAGATGCTTTCACCACCATAGAAAGTCTCAGTATTTCTTCAGAGCATGACAAAGAGCTTAAAGAAAAGGGATCCCATGCAAATATTCTCACAGTCCTGATTTTGTGTTAATCAGGGAAAGCTAAACATTCACTATATTAGAAACCATGCATGTGTCCCTAGATCTAGTTTTTCTCCCTAGGTCTGGTTTTTGGATTGCTGGTGATAAACTAAGCCTGATTTATTATATGACCATCCTGTATGGGAAAAGACTGTAACAACCTTAAGAGATATAGCAGGGGGACGGATGTGGCTTGGATGGTTGGGGGTCCATCTCCCATATGGAGGGACCTGGGTTCAATCCCCGGGACCTCCCAGTAAAAATTTAAAAAAAGAAAAATATAGAAGGCACAAAGCCCACCAGGCCCAATGCATGGGTGCACCACCAGGTCCCACGAGCCACACAGCAAGATGATGAAGTAACAGGAGAGTGACACAGGGAGAGTCAAGAAGAGACAGACTGAAAAACCAGGAACTAAGGTGGCGCACGTGGTAGGACGCATCTCTCCCACATCAAAGATTCCGAGGATTGAATCCCAGTGAAGACAGGAAGAAAAGGATGAGAAGAGAAGGCAGGAAATAGACACAGAAACAGCCAAAATGGGAGGGGGGGTAAAAATGGATAAAAATAAATAAGTAAATAAATAAATCCTTTTAAAAAATGTATAGGGGAGGAAGATATGGACTATAGCTGGTAGTATTGATGATGCACTTTCATGATTTGTTAACAGATGTTTCACAACAATGCAGGGTGTTTGTGGGGGAGTGATGTGTGGGAGCCCGGTATGATGTTATGTATGTTTGTTTTATAAGTTCACAATGTTTACTGAACACTTATAGTTTATGTATGTTCATGTATGAATGATATGCTTCAATAAATTGTTTCTTAAAAAAGGAAAGGGATCCCCAGGGCAGAATGATCAAGAGGTGAAATCCAGCATTTGATAGACAGGAGAAAGGAATTTGTCTGTCTCCCAGTTTGGGCTGAGTAGTGCTATGCAGTAAATTCCTACCATTTTCTTTCATTCAGATGGTATGGTTTTAAAGTCTCATGTTGTGTGTCATGGAAACAGCAGGTCTTGTCAGCTCTGCATGTAGCTGATGTGTCTAGTGATGATGCTTTTCAGGAAGGGACAGTTTTTTTTTTCCTTTTAACCTTAAAGGTTCTATTTTTAAAAGCACAGATTGTACTTTTTTACACTTGAGGAACTTTTTGGTGGTAAATACAAGGATTCACTACATCCCTTGAAAGAAATTTATGTCCCTGACTCTGGCTAAAATGTCTAATTTCCAGACACTTTGTAGATGTCTGAAGTATGAGCCACATATCATGAGTTTTGGATTCAAGTGAGTCGCAGGAAAAAAATGGCCCCTGTAAGGTGATCAAGTGAACTAAACCAGTGCTTGGAATTTCCATAGAGAATTAGGGAATCAGACTGAGGTGGCTGTGAATATGGGATTTGAAGACTAAAAACTGAAAATTTGTTGCACTGTTCCTGTCTGATAATTACTAGTTCAGAATTAATATTTTTATTTAAAGATGCTTTTAGTTTACAAGAGCTAAAAAATAAGTAAAAAAATTAAAAAAAAGAAACCAAAAACTTTTTCGCTTACCAAAAGGATCTTCTGAAATTTAGCAATTGGACTTAATTAAATTGCTCTGATCCCAAGGCTAGAAATACATTTTAATAATGATTTGTATGCACTCCTATTGGGCTGAAGATTTTCCCTGTACACAGGCTACCGCAGCTACTATCACAGAGGTATTATTAAAATAAGTAATTCTAAACTGGGAAAGTCCCTTGTAAATTTACTGTGACCAAAGAATCCACTTTACAGGACAAATTATGAAAAATACATGCAAACTTTGATCTATATTCCAATATTTTCATGATGCTTATCATTCCCTATCTTCAACATTAACAGAGAGAAAAATAATGGTGTAATTAAAACACAATTATCTAAATTCATGGAATCCCACAATGTACCATGGTCAAAACCTTTACCTACCGTCTTAGTAAATCTAAGATCTATTTCTTTAAAAAAATATAAGTTATCCCCCATTAGGAATTATAACAGAGAAACCTATGAAAATAAACTCTGAACTATATGAGTACTGCCTCCTAAAGGAATATATGCTCATCTATTGTCAGAAACTAGTCAAAATCTTAAATAAAAATGAAACCTTTTGATAGAAAAACCATTCCACAGCTTGCTACTGGGGAGGTGAAGATTTTGAAGCCACAACCTTCAACCTTAACTTGTATATTGGAAAAGACACCTCCATATAAATGTACTCCAAAATGGCTGGAAAGGACCCTATGAGGTACTTTTAACTAATCCATGTGGAGCCAAATTAGAAGGTACTGATTCTTGGATTTATATTTCTCATTTAAAGAAATCTTCCAGCCCTGCCTGGTTATCCACTCCTGCTAGGGAATTAAAGCTCAAATTTAACAAGACAGCATCTGATATAGACAGCTAAACCAAGACCTGGGACCAGTCCTGTATACTCAATACTTAAAGGGACCAGGCCTGAATAATTAATACTTATCTTGTGCTTAAGTCACCCAGAATTAGACGGAATCTGATGTAGATGGCTAACTGATGACTGGACCTGATTTTCATCATGTTGAAATGAACTCAATAACACCTGCTACAATCTTCATTATTATACTATTAGTTCTTTAATTCACATTTGTTATCCCTCCCTCATCTGTTCTTTCTTTTGTTCACCAGTTTGTCTCTGTCCCTAACATAATGAATCTTACCCCTTTTAAACTATACATTCTTGCCCCTACCTGTTCTTTCTGGTTGCTTGCCATTCACCATCCTTTATTCCCAGCCACACAAAGGGCTTATTACCTAGGCAATCTAAAAACTTCCTGAGTCTGTGCTAATTTAGAATCCCAAGAAGGGCCCCAGTTATTGGCCATACTCATAGGATTTCAAACCTGGATAAACAGTAAAGATGTAAAGGAGAAATTTCAAATATTTCATGAACGAGGAACCCTGAAGATTTGGACCAATTTAGTTGGATAAATCTTGGATCTTAGAGAGATTGGACTGGTAGTATAATCCAAACCTTGCTAATCCTTTTTCTTATTCTGCTCACAAAAATGTCTCTTATTAATTATCTCATCTCTAGAATAATGGCCACAACTACCTCCCATGTTATGCTAATGCATGTAGCCATTGATCTTGAATCTTGCACTTATGAAAACTTGCTTTTTTATTGATGAAACTAAGTCTAATTATAATTAATGCTTAAGGGTTACCCACTGAAGACCTCCTTGTTGCTCAAATGTGTCCTGTCTGTAAGCCAACTTCTGAGAATAAACTCACTACCTGACCTCTTATGTGGGACATGACTCCCAGGGATGAGAA
>JAQZBX010006184.1:0-53985 GCA_029593785.1 Cabassous unicinctus | reverse complement strand
AAAAAAAAAAAAGGCTTCTAGAAATCCTTTACAGGAGAGGGTGTTCCTGCTTTGCAATAGTCAAGCATTTTTGAATCACGGTTATAAAGGCACTAACTCTACAGTAAAAACAAATGAAATTGTACTTAATTAATTTTGTGAGTTTATTTTTATTTACATATTAATAGAGGCAAAAATGATGCCATATATTGGATTAGGAGCCATTAAAAATAATGTATCTGACTACTGATTCTTATCTAGTATATGATCAACTCTTATGACAAATTCTGGTAATAAAATGAACAAAAGAATTGAAGACACATTTCACAAAGAAAATATCTAATTGATTGATATGCTTATATAAAGGTATTCAACATGAATAATTACGTTGGACATGAAAATTAAAGCCAATGGATGACAGCATCACACACCTTTTGGGCTTGATACAGTTCTAAGGATTCTGGGTACATATTTTGGCATGTATGTGGAGGATGTGAGATTCTTATACATAGAGAGTTGGAGTGTGAAATGGTGCCACCACTTCGTGGGAAGCTGGCACTTAACCACTGAGCCACATCAGCTCCCCTGAATTGGTTTTTTCTGTTTGTTTGCTTGTTTGTTTTTGTTTTAGAAGGTACTGGGTACTGAACCCCAGACCCCCCTTGTGGGAAGCAGGCTGTCAACCATTTAAGCCACACCTGCTTCCTATGGGGGCACCATTTTGGACACAACTTTTTAGTTCCTCCTCTGGCAAAACATACACCTCATTTATGGTCCTGAAGTTTATCTTCTATATACAGAAGAGAAATGTGTATTTATGTCATCCAAAAAATATTTTTATAGATTTGTTTTTCTAATAGAGACAACCAAAATGTCCATTATTAGGAGACTGGTTGAATAATAAGTGAAATATTCATATAGGTAAATAATCCCAGTAATGATATATAACAACATTGATACAACAAATAGAATAATATAATAGACATATGGTGAGCAAATGCAGTCAGATACAAAAAAAAATCGTTATTCTTATTTTAATTTAGTTCAAAAATATTCATAGAAATCAGTGAAAAAAGTCAAAATAATGGATACTTCATGAAGATACTGAGATCATGAACAAATATATATTCAAATGAACAAAATCAGAGAAAAAATGCAATGCCATTAGCACCAAGGTATGAAAAATGTTTACAGAAGTACTGGAGGTTAAAGGAAAACAATACTACATTAAATCACTGCACTGGGAAGTTTGAATATATCATTCTGGAAGTTATGAAAACCCTAAGTTAAGGCAGACAGTAATGACTAGAAGATGAATATTGAAATTTTAAATAGTAATTAAAATGATATATATTGTTTATGAGTATATGTCTATTAAAATAGGAAAGTAATGAAGTAAGATATGTTTTATTAATGTCTTAGGAAAAACTAGAACAAAAAGGAGAAGTCAAATGTCAAACAAAACAACAATGAGGTAGCATGGAATTATGTGCCTCAGAAATTCATGTTCTTAATCTATTCCAATCAGTATGTGTATTCATCCTATTACTGGAGGTCTTATAGGGAAGGTCACAGAAAGAAAAGCCATTGGGAGCAGTGAAGAAATCAACAATACCTGGAAGAGAAGTGTGAAAACATTTCCATGTATATTGCACTATGATGGGAATCCCAAAAGATTGTTGGCTAGCCAGAAGATGATGAAAATGGGAAAAAAAACAAGCAGTCCAGTCTCTGAAACCATGAGTTAATAAATTCCTGTTGTCAAAGTAACCCATTGTATGATATTTGTTTTAGCAGCTAGGAAACTTAAACACACACACAAAACCATGAAAGCAAACAGTAACCCAGAATGAATCAGAAATTATATTTAAAAATTTAAAAAGTCCAATAAAAAAGACATGGAATAAATGAAAAACAACAGAATACAGAGGATAATAAATAAAGGGGGGGGGAGAAATAATGTAGGTAGAAAAATAAGTAAAAGAAAAAGAAAGGAAACAAAGAAAGGGGAAAGACAACAAACAAGAAACAAAACAGCAACAACATACACACAAAAGAAAAAAAATACAAACAGGAAAACCTGCCTTCCCCCTCTAGCCCCCAAGGAGCTTCTCAGGCTGCTGGTTCTCATCAATAAATCATGCTTCAATGTGCTCTCTTCAGATGATGTACCGTGTTTTAGCAAATAAAAAAAAAGGAACTGATAAAATATAAATGAATACAAAGTAACAGATCCAAGAAAATCTATAACAAATGAAAAATCTGCCTATATGTTTCCCATCATAAAGTATCAGCTGGGTGCTTGATAACTCAGTGGATCACTCTCTGGATCACTTCTCTAAGGAAAGCCAGGAATTGAGCCAGGTACCTTGTATACACAAGGCAGGAATTCCTCTCCTTAGCTACACCAGCTCCACAGGTTAAGTAGGCTTAAGATAACTTATCTGGTTCTAACTGTCCCCTTTCTCTCAAGTTAACTTCTGTTTGCCAAACCATCCTGTTTTTTGCCTGTCTCCACTCCCTCTCTACTTTAGTTCCTCCCTCTCCCAGGTTGGCTGGATGTGATAGCCTGCTGATCAGAAACCCTCTCCCCTCTCCCTTTGACAACCTCAGTGCCAGTTAGTCAGGGACACTCTGAGATTCAAAGGGGGCTCAGCTGGCCAAACTCACCTAAAAGAAACCACTCTCCATCCTCCACCAGACCCCTCTTCTTCCTGGGGAATGCTCCATCCTACTCTGTTGGTTACAGAGTCTGGCTTTGCCCAGGCTATTTGCCTTGAAGGTGGTGTACATATGCTGTTTCCAGCCACAGGGGTGAGTAACTCATGGTTTTCCTTTGGCATCTTTATCTGTCTAGTTCCCTCCTGGATGATGCATAACACTTTCCCAATTTATATAGCTCCAAAGCAGCCTCCTAGAATAGGTTTTTGCACTTTGTGCATTCTTTTTTTGTGAGGGGGTTGTACTCTGCCTAGTTAGTTTGATGCTCTTTTCCCAGAAGTGTGAAAGTGTGAAATTCAATTTGTATAGTTTTCCTTTGTTACTCATGATTTGGTGTCATTTCTAAAAATTCATTGCTAAATTAAAGGTCATGAAAAATGTCTCCTTTGTTTTCTTCTAGAGTTTTATGGTTTTGCCTCTTTGATTTATATTGTTGATCTATTTTGAATTAATTTTTGTATGTAGTGTGAAGAGAAAAATATTCTTTGTATGTAGATATCCAGTTTTCCTAGAAACATTTGTTACAGAATATTCTTTCCCCATTGTGTGTGCTTGAAACCCTTGTTGAAAAACAATTGGCAATATATGGTGGTTAATTTATGAACCCTCAGTTCAATTATTTTGTTCAATATATCTGTTCTTGTGCCTGTACCATGATATTTTGATTACTGTAGCTTTGTAATGAGTTTTACAATTGAATGGAATTTGCAATGGAATACTTTTGGTAATAAGAAATAATAAAGTACTAAAACATGCCACATTATTTTGAACTTTAAAAACATTACTATGCATAGTGAAAGAAACCAGTAATAATATATTGCATGATTCTATTTATAAAAAATTTGCTGAATAGACAAATCTATATATTGAGAAAATATACTAGTAGTTGCTAAGGAGATGGGGGAGACATGAGGAGTGATGATAACAGGTGTACATTTTATTTTTCTGGTGATGAATATATTCTAAACTTAGACTCTGGTAGTGGTTGCCTAAATCTGTGTATATAGTAAAATAATCTATTTGCATCCTTTAATTATGTGAATTCTACTACAATACAGGGTTTATATCTCAATAAAAATGTTAAGAAAATGGTAGAGAATTAGAGGGCAAAAAATAATATAGAGAACATACATAGAAAAGAACAATAAAGAAAATATTTAAAACTGCTGTAATCCTCATTTCTACACCTGGAAATCTGACCATGCTGTTATTTATAATTTTTTTCTCTTCAAATTGTCCTCAGAAACAAAGAGACATCAGTTGTTTGGTGAAACAAATCACGCAGGTTTCCTAATGAAGGTGTCTTAACCATTGTACGTATAAAACATTTTATTTATCCATTCATCTTATGATGCTTGCATTGCATCTATTTTTGGCAATTGTGCATAATGCCACTATGATCATTGGTATATAAATGTATTTATGAGTATGTGTTCTGAATTATTTTGTATTTACTTAGAAGAAGTGGAATTACCAGGTTACATGGTAATTGTTTAAACAATCTGAGGAACCTCAAACTATTTCCACAGTGCCTGTATAATTTTGCATTCCCATCAAAAAAAAATGAGTGTTGCTATTTCTCCATATCCTTTTTAACATTTGTTAATTTTAATTTTTTAGTATTTACAATTCTCGTTGGTGTGAAATGGCATATCATTATTATTTTGATTAATGTCTAACAATGTTGAGCATCTTTTCAAGTTCTTGTTAGCAATTTGCTTCTTTGGAAAAATATCTATTTAAGTCTTTTGTCTATTTTTAATTGCATTGTTTGCTTTTTTGTTGTTGAGTTGTAGGATTTCTTTATATGTTCTGCATATTAAAGCCAATATTTCAATGATGGATACAGGCCATTATATATTTTGTTATAAACTATAAAATTCTGCAGGGCAGAGTTTAAAATATAATATAAACTGTAGTCCATGGCTCCAGCAATTCTTCAGTATGTGTTCAAATACACCACACTAATGAAATATGTTGTTACTGTGGGAAAGTGTGAGAGGGAGAGGGAGTGGGGTATATGAGAATCTGCTATATTTTTATGTAACATTTATGTAATCTAAATCTTATTTAAATATAAAATAAAAATAAGATAAAATTAATTTAACATTTTTAAATGTTAAAATTAACCCTTATTGGATACATGGTTCCAAAATATGTCCTTCTATTCTGTAGTTTTTTTAAATTCAATGATGAAATCCTTTGATGCACAAATCATTTAATTTTGAGGAAAACACATATATGTATTTTTTATTTTGTTTCTTGTGTTTGTTACTTGTGCCTTCCTTGTGTCATAAACCTGCAGATTTGAAAAGTTCTGGAAGCCAAACTAAGAAGTTCTCTGGAAGGGAAACACATATTTTCCCCACTTCCTCTCCCAAGAAGAGACAAAGGAGGGAAAAGATCCCAGGCTTTGTTGCACATCTGCCTTATACCCATCAGGATGAATACTGGCCCTGAAAAGGGTAACATGGACACACAACTTGGGACTCCTTTCCAGCCACTGTCAGAGGAACATCCTGCTTTTTACCCTATTACATCCTCCACACAATTCCCCAGAATAACGAGATGTTAGAGTCACACAACAAGAGGTGTGAGGTGACAGAAGTAGGCTTAGAAGTGCTTAATACCCATGGGATGAAAATCATTGGGTAGTATCTGCAGAACTTGATACTCATATACTGGAGGTTAGTGGGCAGTGCCTAACCCTGGTTGGTCCACCTGTATCTTTGGGCATTGTAATGAGATATTTTCAAAGAATCCTGAAAAGTCCCATATAATAGGTGGGGTAGAAACCAGAAGACATGGGAAAGGCACTCAGATAATGGGGAAAAGGTGAGATAATAGCTCTGAGAAAGGGGCAGACAGGCTGGGTAGTCTCAGAAGGTAAAAATAACTTACTACAAATAGGCTAGGAGAAGTGTGTACTGAAGAATGTGGGTGCATGACCAGCCTGTCAGGAGGAATAGTTTCTGCTCACTTCTCCTGTCTCTGATAGATTTATCCCTTCAGCAACCTGGAACAAGAAATCTTTTTCCAGTTGACCCAGGTCATCATGGATATCTGGATCTGCCATATGATCCCTCACCATCTTTTGACTCTTTGCTGAGTCTGGATAAATAATCAAGGAGCTGATTTTCTCTGCCTTACATTTTGTCTGACACCAGGAAGTCCCTGGAATGAGGATAACAGCACCACCATTTTTTGTGTATTCTTCCTCTGAAACCTGTTGAGATGCAACAACTCTAGATGCAATGAAACTATTGAATGGCTCAGTCATCTTTCCTTTTTTTTTTCCCATCCAGATGCCTCATATAATGTGCAATCTGCCAGACAACTTGGGTAGCATTTCTGTCTTTACAGCATAAGATCTTTAAGCTCAGCAAAAATCATTAGTCTCTCTAAACAAAGTAATGTCTGATAATCATATTGGTGCAAACTTACTCCTATCCCAAAAAGGAGTCATATGTGCTCTTCTTAACACCTCTTGCCATACATGAGTTACTATCTCAGGAGAGAGGGACTAGGCAGTAAATAAAATCCAATAGCAAGCCCACAGGCTGCATGGTGTACAAACAGAATTTAAGTGGGACCTCTTCAACTGCCTCTCATAAGGCACAGGAGCATGGATGCAACCATTACTTCAGATAGGGCTGGTCATCCTGCTTTGAGTAATGGTATGCATAAATGAAGCCTTCTTAATGTGCTGCAGCTGCTGGTGCTCCCAAAACAATACTGTCAATATGGATGAAGGTGATGGGTCTATGGTTCTAACCTATCTGCTTCTCCATGATCAAAGTAGAAGGTGGATTCATATTATAGAAAAATAATGTTGAGGAGTAGGCTGGGCCTGTTTAAAAGCTGAAGGGGTGGGCTGTTAGGGAAGTCTCCAGAATCTGTTAAGCAGCCATCACCCAGACCTCACCTACTTCCACCTCCTTCTCTGGGGAAATCATGTACACACACTATAAATGGTCATCCTCTGGCCTTCAGCTACCCCCACAGCTTTTGCTATTGTGTAACATTCCACAGCCATGGAAGATGTTAAGTCTATGAGAAGCCCAACCAGACCCTAAACATGAAAACTGGAAACAAACAGCCCCAAATGTTAATCAAGGCAGGAATTCTCAATGGAAGACCTTTCTCCTGAAGTAGATAAAAATCACATTCAAACAGTATTGATTTGTCTTTGTTCTCTGACACAAAGTGGGGTGTATAGTGTTGCCATTTAATGTCCTTGATTCTAACAGTTTGGGCCATCCTGGAAGACTGTGAACAATGTGATATCTTTCCCTGCTCTTTTGGACACTGTGGGCTGTATTAGTAATGAAGAATGTATTTGCCCTTCTGGTCTCTTTGTGCTGTACAAGTAACAGATTTGTCACCTTTCTCCTATATGAATTCAGTTGGGTGAAGCTGTCATCCATCAATTCCAACCTGGAGCAGTTTTCAGGCTCCTGGCCATAATGGGATTTCTTGCCCTGTTCTTATGGACCCTTTATGCTTTGTCAGTAATAAAGAGACCATTTGCTGAAAGTTTCTATTATGTCCATGAGTCTGTGTTCACAGGATGCATTGTTGTTGCAACTCACTCCACAAATGTCGTATATATTTACTATTATTATATCTTCTTGTTGAATTGATTCCTTTATTTGTATATAGTGTCCTATTAGCTCTTGTAACATTTTTGTCCTAAAATATATTTTATCTGATATTAGCATAGCTACTCCAGCTTTCCTTGTTTACTGTTTGCAAAACTTTTTTCATGTTTTCACTTTAAATCTACTTGTGTCTTTGAATTTAGGGTATCTTGTTAAAAGCATATAGTTAGTTCATGATTTTATCTGTTTTTCCAGTCTCTGCCTTCTCACTGGAGAGTTTAATCCATTTGCATTTAAAATATCTACTGATAATGCAACTTACTTCAATGATTTTGCTGTTTTTTATTTCATTATGCTTTTCCCCCTGATTTCTTCTATTGCTAACTAAGTTCCTTTTTATTAATTAGTCTTTTGTAGTGACTAATTAATAAAAATACTTTTAAAATAATTTTGATTCCCTTGTCATTTAATTCATTGGATGTTTTGCATATTTTTTCTGGTTGCCATGAGGCTGCCACATAACCTCTTAAATCTATAACATTCTCATTTGATTTGATACCAACTTATCTTCAATATTATATATAATCTATATCCTTAAACCCCTCTGTCCAATCCCCACTCTTTTGTACTTGTTACAATTTATATATGTACACATTATGTGTACTAAATCATAGATTTATTATGACATTTTATGGACTTCTATTTTGGTCCTGTAAGAAGTATAAAGTGTACTTACAAACCAAAGAATACAATACAATAGAATGGTGTTTATAATTACCTAAGTGCTTAACTTTTCTGGAGATCTTTATTTCTTTATACTGCTTTAATCTACTCTCTAGTGTTCTTTACTTTCAATCTGAAGAACTCCTTTTAACATTACTTATTTATCTAGCAATGTCTTAATTTCTTTATCATTTTTTAAAGACATTTCACAGGATATAAAATTCTTGGTTGATAACTATTTTGCTTATCACATTGAAAATTTCATACCACTACCTTCTTGCATCCATAGCTTCTGATAAGAAATTGATACTTAATCTTATTGTCACTAATTTATATATGATACATTGCTTTAGTATTGCAACTTTCAAGATTCCCTCTTTATCTTTGCATTGAGCAATTTCATTATAAATTGTTTGGGTATGGATCTCTTTGAACTTATCCTCTGTCATTTTTTGGCTTCCTGGATTTGTATATTAATTAAATTTGGGAGGTTTCTTGCCATTATTTCATTGAATATTCCTTCATCTCCTTATTTTCTCTTTCTTTCTTGGACATCCATAATGTATATATTGTTATTATTGCCACGTATCTACATGTGTCTTGACCCTGTTAAATTTTTCATTTTTTCTTTCTGCTCCTCAGCCTAAATCATTTCAATTTTCTTAATTTCATGTTCTATGATTCTTTCTTCTCTCAGTACCAATATCACATTGAATTTTTAATTCATTACTCTGGTCTTCCTCTCTGTTTGTTTCATTTAAATATTACTCCCTGTTTATTTTCATATTTTGGGGGTCACCTACCATTTTTCTTATTTATTTGTTTTTGGCCCATGTTTTCCTTTAGCTCTTTGAGCATATTTAAGGCTTTTTACTTAAAAAGTCTTTGTCTGCAATCTTCAAATTCTGGTTTTCTTCATTGATGATATCTGATATTTTATTTTGTTCCTTTGGGTGGGCCATCATTTTCTGTTTCTATGCTTTACTTGTACTTTTTAAGTTACACACTGTATCCATTGTTACAACCAACACATATCATGTTATCTGCTTTTAGTAGCCTAGCAAACTAAAATTCACACTCTTGTCACTCTGAAATAGACTTTACACTCCACAAAAGCTTTATCAGAGGCCTTAAATCTGGTAATCTTCTGCCCCAGAAAACTGTATATTAATATTTCCTACACTGATTTTATCTGTTTGGGATCTGCTTCTGTGTGCAAGCATGTTCTGGGATGGCAAGATAGTAGAGACAGTCCTGGTTCAGTCCTTTAGGCCACTACCAGATGGATTGGCACAGATACACATTCCCATAGCAATTAATCTTCTCCCTCAGAATGAGACCAGGGATCCACACAGTGCACAGATCTACTCCACATCAAGCCAGGGAGGGGTTGGTGAGGAGCCAGCAAGGGCAACACAGACTGTTCATTGACATTTTAATGTTGCCTTTTTTCTTGTTTTAGTGCTCTCCCCTTTAGTTCAACCTTTAAGTGTGTGTATATTGAGCTCTGAGGAGGAAGTCTGACAGTTTTTGACACTTGTTCAAATATTTTCTTGGGGAATGGAAGTCGGGGGTGTCTCATGCCACCATCCCTTATGAGTTCACAAATTCCGTAATGAAAATATATTTTAAAAATAATAATAGGGCAGATTGGGGTGAAAAAATACCAAATATAAGATATGGATTATAATTAGTAGTATGATTTTTATATTCTTTCATAATTTGTAACAAATATCTCATAACATTGCAAGGTATTGTGGTGGGTTGACATATGGTACACCTATGTGATGTTATGCTTATTTGTTTTGTAAATCCACAACTTTTATTATAAACTTATTGTTTATGTATTTTCATGTAAGAATTACATACTTCAATAAAATGAAAAAATAACAAAATAAAAATACCAAAAAATATACAGATTACCAATAATTATTATTTGCAGAATAAGCATTCTTTTGAAGTTCAAATCAGACATTCAGCAATGTAAACCAATGGCTAAGGCATAAATTAAAAATTTAATATACTTTGTTATTTTTATTTTATTTTTATTTTTTGAAAAATAATTAGATTACATAAATGTTACATAAAAAATAAAGGGGATTTCCATTTGCCCTACTACCTACCCTCCCTCATTTTCCCACATTAACAACATCCACCATTACTATAGTACATTTGTTACAATAGATTAACACATTTTGGAGCATTGCCACCAACCATGGTTTATAGTTTACTTTGAAGTTTACAGTCACTCCCACATTTGTAAGTTATAACAAGATATAAAATGGCCTGTATATGTCATTGCAATTCATTCAGGACAATTCCCAAGTCCCAAAAGTGCCCCCAAATTACACCTATTTTCCCCTCTCCTTCCCCTCAGAACCTCCAAAATCCACTGCCTCCACATCAATGATAAAAGTTCTTCAATTGCTAGAAACACACTAAGTCTATGGTAGAATAACAGTAAGTCTAATTTAGTCCATCATTCATTCCAAAATCTGAGGATTCTGGGATGGTGGTACCCACTCCACCTCTAATTTAGAGGGGGTTTAGTTCCCATGGGGCAGATGGATGAAACAATCTTGCTTGAAATTGAAGACTATCTCTGTTCCTTGAGATGGTTGTTTTCCATCATCATCTCTTTGTTAGTTGACCTGGGTGAGTCCAATGTCCTGGAGGGTAGGTGTTGAAACTCTGTTGAGATTCAGTATCCAACTGTTATATGGACAGCCCAAAGATTTAAGTCTCTTGGACATACACATATCAACTCTAGTATTAACTATAATTTCAAATAGAAGGGAAACCACAACTGAGTCTAACTCTGGCACACTGGGCAGTATAAATTTCAAAGTAGGGCCCACTGGCAGGGCATTGAACTCCTGAGTTGTCTGCATTGGCTATAGTGTCTGGATATCTCCAGAGCCCTCAGGATCCCCCCTGTTTGAGGCAATATTTACTTTGGCAATCAATAAGATCCTGCTGAGACATGCATAAGCAGAACTTAAGGAATGACCTCCTGACTCATTTTTCTTTATCATTTTCCCCTTTTTGTCAATGTCTTTTTCCAGTTTCATTGCTAGTTGATGCTTGGTAGTAATCCTTTAGTGCCAGGGAGGCTGATCCATGGGAGTCATGTCCCAAAGTGGGAGAAGGCAATGAAGTTATATGCTGAGTTTGGCTTAGAGAGGCCACATTTCAGCAACAAGGAGGCCCTCAAGAGGTAATTCTTAGGGACTGTGTAATACTTGGCTAAGTTTCAATTTCAAAAGCAAAGGTTCATAAGTATAGTCATCAATATCAAGGCCCATCAATGGACCATCATCCTTCACCAGTCACTGCCCCATCCTTGGGGGATTCTTGCTGTACCATTAGAGAATGTGGCAGACCTCCCCAGGATGGGAATTCAATATTCTTTCAGTTATTTTGTGAATCTCCACCCACTGTGACAATGGCCAGTGAACACTTGAACACATTCATATGTCTAATAGGTCTGCCCCAGGTGAACCTCCTCCAATGCATTCCCTATTGCTGACTCCCCGCACCAATGATCTTGCCCTACCACAGTTATAACCCTTCTGTGATCCAAATCATCTTCAAAATTGAGGCCAACAAAATAGCCAAAAAACAATTATTAAGAAAATGAAATAATAATGATGGTTTAAAAATAATAAATAAAATACAAAAATATGAAAAATAAATTTGAAATAAAAGATATATATTTTTTTAAAAATTGACATTACGTCTTTTATCACTGTAAGATTAGTTGTCTTGTATATACAGTGACATTTTCTTTCATTTATTTTCCCAGTGTCTTATTATTTTTTTCTTTTTGTCTTCAAAGAAGCTTTAGGTTACAGAACAGTCATGTAAGAATATAGCAGATTCCCATATACCCAAGATCCTCCCCCTATTTCCATTTCTCCTATTAATAGCATTTTACATATGGATGATACATTTGTTACAGTTGATGTACAAATGGTGAAACATTGCTACTAATGGTCAATGATTTATATTACAGTTCACATTTTGGATCATTCACTTTTAGAAATTTTGATTAAATTTAACATGGCCTGTATCCATCATTACAAGATCATGTAGAACAATTCCTCCACCCCCAATATGCTCCATATTCCACCTCTTCTATTCTTCCCTCCCTGTCCCCTCAGGACCCTTGGAAACCAAGCTTTAGCCTTGAAGAATAAGATTCACACTTACCTGCAACAACTTTGAGGGCTTGACATACGGGCTTGACCTTCCCTATTAGGCACTGCCTATGCTATTGAAAGACTCCTGCTCCTCTATTTGAGAACAAAGGAGGACTTTCGAGGATGGGAATCCAACACCTTCCTGCTCATTTTGTGGGTCTCCACCCACTGATATTACATACTATGACAAGATGATCACTCACTCCCTAGAAGCCTGCCCCAGGTACGCCCTGTTCCAAAAACCCCCTACATCCAACACCCTAAACCAGTAACCCTCCCTTGCCATATTTGCCAAGAGTACATTCCCAACATTGTAGTTTCAACCACATACCCAGAAATTCCCAGAGTTCACCTGCATCCTCCACCAACCTTCTCCCATGGACAGTCCAACCCACACTTCCCACTCTACACCCTCACAAACCACCACTGCCCAACCCAATAGTATCACTGCACCACTGTCATGCCCATCCACTGCACAACTACACACTTCCACCTTATCACAGATTTTGCCCATATGTCCATTGGCTCACAACCTTCTTCTCACTTTCTCTCACTGTAAACCTATCTTCCAGACTCTAGCTCTGTGAGTCTGTTCAATTTGCTTAATTCATAACAGTGAGATTATGTAATGTTTGTCCTTCAGTGCTTGGCTTGCTTCACTCAACATAAGGTATTCAAGATTCATCCATCCTATCCTGTGTGTTAATACTGAAATTTTTTGTACAGCTGAGTAATATTACATTGTATGTATGTACCCACTGTTGGGTATATACCCAGATGAAATGAAAGCATGGACAAGAAAAAATATATGCGCACCAGTATTCATAACAGCATTATTCACTATTGCCGAAAGTTAGAAACAACCCAAATGTCCATCAATATATGAATGGATAAACAAATCAAATCTTGATGCCTTTAACATGATTGAAATCATACAAAGCATGTCTCCAATTACAATTGAATAAACATTTAATTCTATAAAAGTATCTGAAGATCCTAAAATATTTGGAATATTACTTTACTTTTAATCAGCCAATGGGTCAGAACATATTTAAAGAATAAATTAGAATGATAATGAAAACAAAACATATCAAAGTTTGTGGACTCTTTCAAAAGAATGAATGTAATTTTCTGGACACTAAATATTTATATTATCAAAGGAGAAAGATTTAAAAATGTGTTATTTAAGCTTGCATCTTAGAAGATATAGCTTGACGATCGCAATTGTACAGAGATTTTTTCAGTACAATAACTTCTAAAATATTAATTAAATTACTAATCTATTTTTGTTTACAAGATATCCTTTACTATTTCAAATTAACTACATGTGTGGGATTGGCAATCATATTGGTTTTGCTTTAACATGCTCAATTAATATCTGCTGATGGGTGAATTTGCCTATCACCTGTTTTACAATACTAGCTAGGGAAAGGTTCCTCAGTCAGTATTGTAACCATTCCCATAATATATTTACCTAAAGGAGACACAACCACTTGTCCACTCAAACATTCCCATTCATCTAACATTTCCTTTTGATTTCATCAATCTTTTCATCATCATATTCTCCCAATCTAACTGTAGCCCCTCTTAAGACTTCTTGTATAGGTTTTAGAACACAAGACATTGAGCTCCCATGTTAAGGCATATAAGAAATGCCTCTTCTCCACTCCCTAACCTCTTTAACAACACACATACAAATGGCCTTTGGTGCCCTGTCAAGGATCAGGACAAGGGACTTTAATATTTTATCAATCCCTTTTCTGATTAATTTGCAGGAAATTCACCTCAGTTGATTTACGAACTCTTTTCTCATTGTCAATTTTGCTGCCTGGATTAAATTCCTCCAAATTAGTGTAAATAAAGCAGATTTGTTTAAGGGTTTTCAATGCTGGGGAACGAGCAGTAACTCCTATGCACCCACCAAACCTATGATCATTCTGCATTAAGATCTTTGTTTTTCCCATATCAGTGTTTGCTTCACTCATCCAATTTTTAAAATAATAATTTAAAGATTCCCACAATGCTAGGACAAATCCCTTAATTCTCCACTTTGTCCTTCCCATTCTCTTTTGAATCATGCTCATATTTAATTATCTATATTTATTATAATTTTTCCCTTTAGTAGTGGCCCTGGCGTAGCCCAGATTGCCTAAAATCCAAACTTGTCCCAACAGGAGCATCTGCATCATCACTCTCCACTTTCAATTTATTTAGTACAGATAACAATAACTACAGTATTGTATATTAAGCTTTTTTCTTGTTATTTTGCATTTCCTTAAGCATCCAGAAAGCCAAGTCTTCAGGATTTAATCCATCTTTTCCAAATTTCATTGGTAGATTTTAACTCTAGTAACTATTTGTACCCTTCTGCAGCTCCATATTAGAGTTGACCCAGTGGCCATCAAGGAATTATATGATTATCAAATCCTGCCCTGTCTTGCTTTCTTTTCCCAAATTGTGTTTCATTGAATCAAGGTCATTCTAACAAACCCCACGTCTGTTGCTAATTGTAGTGTTCATAAACCTCCAAGATCTCCCTCACTTCTGACACCAGTTGCAAGTTTGGGAAGGACATCTCTTATCTCCCGGGCATGGAGGGCGAAGGCCAAACCTCACTTTGGACAAAGTTAATCCTTTACATCACAGCTGGGAACATGGGCCTTAAAAAGAAAGAGGAATTTAACAGGTTATGAATATGCAGAAAAGAAATCACCAACAATAAAATCTGGTCATGAAGTTAGCTATGTTTGCCAATATCCGGTACAAGGAATGACTAATCAATTACCCTGTCTGGAGTCCTAGTAGATTATGTATAGGTGATTATTTTCCTGTAGACATGTAAAACATTTCTCACAATCACACTTATGAAAAGCAAATTCTGCTGATTGATTAGATTCATAGGTAATGAATGTTAAAATTACATCATCTTGGAGAGTATGAAATCCTAAAGATTTGCTCAATCTTCTTTACTTCCATTATATACAACCATTGGAAACTTTATTACTATTATTGTTCAAAGTAGATATATTTCCATTAACCAAAAGTCATGTCATGGGTTCTACATTTGGTGTTTAAGGGCAAAGGTGTGATATTATTGAGTGGCTTAAAATTTTGGGATTCATGGGCTCTTTGGTAGTAAACTCATCTGTTAATCCCTGAAATAATTATTCCTGTTCCACATGAGCACAGTATAGACAGCAGAAGTTTAGGGAATTCACAAACTTCTAATGTATAAGAAGACTCTGAGTCCAAACAGGATAAGAAATTAAGAAAATTCTTTGGTCTCAAAGTAAAAGAGGATTTTATCTTTGTGTGCATATGTGTATGTGTTTTCTTCTTGGGAAATTGATAATGGATGTGTATCTCCTATAAGTTTAATTAGAAATTTTTCAGGTGTATGATCTCATCAAAGAAAATTGAATAATTTAGATTATAGACTGGACAACATTAAGGAATTGAATATAATTTATTTTAGTGCATTAGGTGTTTGATGTTATTATAAACAAAAATCTGTTCCATTCTTGAGTTATACCTGTCAAAATTGAAAGTCAAACCAGTTACCCCAAAAAGACACACAGAATAGCAGTGATATTAAGGGGGAGCAGACTCATGGAAATGAGGGCAATACACCCAGATAGAAAGACTGCTGTTTCTATTAGGAGGCAGATATCCATGGCCCTGGTGTACTAGGGTCAACTCCTACATTTCATAGAAAGATAACAATTGAATTCTAGACAAGAGCAATAAAGCATGTGCCTTCTAACTTAAGGATTGGAATTACATCTTAACAATAACTTTAGGAGGTTTTCACCCAATTCACTTCCCTGATAACATTGGTACAAACATTTGATTTTCCATAGCTGATGTATTAGAAAAGTAGTGAACACAGAGCACAAGGAGGTCATTTATTTTCATTCTTCTTCACAGTAATTCTGGATCAGTTTGTCTGCTCACTAGATTCAGAAACTCTCACTGTGTTTCCAGCATCTATGCTAGTCCATAGGTAGTTCAGAAAGTGATGACCAACTGTTCACATTTCACTTCCATGTACTTCATCTTTCACTTTAATAGTGATATGGCAGGCATTTTTCTCTCCATCAATCTTTTCTCTGAAGTAACCTCGAAATTTATGGTAAGCCCAGGGCATAAAAAGCAATTTCATTTATAACATCCCTGAAATCCCCAAAACACTTTGATAAACAATTTCCCTGAACATTTATTCAACTCATCCCACTGCCCATAAACATCCCTCTGACTCTGAAAGAGTCATGTTACAAGAGTTACATCATGCCCAATTTCATTTACAGATAAGTTCTTGTAATAATATGTCATCAACCAATATTTTTCTAGTAGGTGGAATATTCTTTAATTTTCTTTATATTTTTAATTAATACAAACTTTACATTTATATGATATGAATGTGTATTTTAATTTTTAGTTTTTAATTTTTCCTAAAAAGCTATATTCTATATCATACAGTGAGGAAACTATCAATCTAAGTCTCCATCTCATTGTACTTTAACATAATTAATCACATTTCATCTTTCAATTGCCCTGGGTTTTTGGAGGTTTCTATAGAATGAAGTGAGTTTCATTGTTTTGTTTCTAAATAGTTAAACTATTTATTATAACATAATTTGCTGTGTAGTCATTTATTTTCGCAGTAAAATATTTATATCATATATCAAATTATCCATGGTAGAAGAATTATCTTGTTCTGGGCTGTTCTTTTCTATGTTTCAAAAGTATTTCAGCACCATAAGACCAAATGGTCAGATTATTCACATATGATATCAATTTCAACTGAATAAATATATAATTGGGAAAATTCATCATTTTCTTTAAAATATTTAACGTGCTTTTTACATAGTCTCAACAGATTATGTACTTGTATGCATGAATGTCCCACATTTTCATGCAAAAAGCATTTATTTTTCATTCATAAATGCCACATTTCCTTTTATTGAGATTGCTGCTATAATAACTGTTTCAGGAAAAACATAAGGAGAAATTGATACTCCATATAACCCGTATTGGGGAGGATAAACCTGTAAGACTGTTGCTTATGACTCATAGAAGAAAAAAATGTGCTCAATAGTCCTAAAAGAAGTATTGAAGAATACTCTGTCATAGATTTGTATGGTAGAAATATAACTTATGAAACTTTGAAATGCCTTTTTGTCCCATAGGATTCATAATGTCCACTTTCAGATTGACACTATAAAACCAGATAAAAAATAAATATGAATCCACCCTTGATATCACAGCAATCACTGGCATATGCAGACCCCAAATGGTTCCCAGCTGTTATTACACCCACACTGCATAAATACACACCACTGACAATGTCCTCAACATAAAGTCATTTACATGAAGCATCATCTACCTCAGAGAGCAAGTTAGCCTCCAAATGCATTGGGACAATGGAATCATCCAGAAAGCCAATATAGCATGTCCAATAAAGGAAAAAAACAAAAGATACCACAAATTTATAAGTAAGAAAATTAAAAAATTCTGATAATTTAAATAGAGATTAGTGAAGCCTCAATAAGTAAACACTATATTCATTGAATTTAAACTTGCACATAAAACATGAAATTAAACATGCAGTTATTGATGTAAAGAAGAGGAAGCTAGTTGTCTAGAAGAAATGTCTGAGAGTATTACATAATACACAATAGGAGACATGAAGCAATGCATTTTTTAAAGCAAAAATGAGACATGGAAATAAAATTATTGTAGTTCCAGAGAGTAAAAAGGGAGGGGAAATGCTTCCTGCAAGCAACTAGATCTGTGCTTGGTAAAAATGAAATAAATTTCTAACTGGTTTCCCCACATACTCCCTGCTCTCTCACAGTCTATTTTCAGACACTCTCCTGCTCAGAAGTATGCAAAATCTAAAAACATCATAAAACAACCCAAGCTCTTAGTCAGGACCTTAAAGATTCACTTTAGTTGGTGGCCTCTTCCCCATGTTATGTTACACTATTTTGTGTTCACGCTATGTACTAGAATATTGTTGATATCCTTGTTCTTCCTCTAACATGATACCAAAGCTCATGCTTCCTCTTAGCCCTTCCAAAATGAGTCATTCTCTGCTATTGACCACCAGTTGAAGTAATTACTGAACATGAGACATTCTGCTCCACATTCCTGATCTCTAGCACGCTGTCATCTCAATCTGCATTTTAAATTGCAAGAAGAAAAAGTGTGCATTTATTCAATTTAGTTTTCCCCTATGTCTCACTGAATGTAATATTATTCTACTGAATAAATTTATTTTATTCTTCTTGTTTCTAACAACTCCAGTTAAGTTAATCTATAATACCTGAATGCAAAATATTTCCACATAATCAATATTAACCCTCAAATCATTTCTTAAATATATTCCCCTTACAATAGATTACTTGTGCAGAAGTAAGCATTACAGTTTCACAACAATATTAAAATTCCATGAGTTTAGAAATATAGGAAGATAAAATAAATAAATGTAAAAACAGAGATAAGGAAGTTTGTGAGAATCATAACAATAAAATAATAATTGACTACAATGTTGGTATATTTGAATAACAAAAATTAGAGCAATATTACCTTTATGGATTCATATCCTATTCAAAAATAAAAAGTTAAGAATTTATAAAATATTTATAATTGATATATTCAAATTACATTTATTAATGAATGCAGATCATAAAAATTAAAAAGTAAACCCTTTGACATATGTGAGAGTTTGAAGTTTTGTTAAGACTAGAAAAGATCATGTTCTTTGAACTATTCCATTAGTGTGGGTGTGGAATCCTGCATCAGTACTTACACTTCTTAGTTCTGTGGAAAAACAATTAGAATATTCATTTATTATTGCTAACCTTTATTTTGCTCTTGTATATTTTCATTCTACCTTTGCCTCTTTTATTCACATTTTCTCAACTGTCTTAAAGCTCCATTTCTAAAAGACAGATTCAAAACTTTCTACACGGGCATGCCCCAACTCGCCATGGTGATATCATTCTTGGTTACTAGTATGGTGGCATATTTAGGTAGATACTATAAATATGCATCTTAATGGCCTCATAGTGCAGAGGATGGCAGATAGCAGCATAGCAGTCATAGGACATGATTATAACGAGGGCAAACTCTATGCCAGCAAAAAAGAAAAAGAAAAACTTGTGTCATATGCTTGAAAGGAGAGCATATGATTGTTGTTCAGAGAATTCATGATGCTTTTAGGGACATTGACAGAAATGTAGCAGATAGGAATCAACGACAAATTCTTCAGGAAGAAATACATGGGGATTTGGAGAGGGTCAATGGTGGTGAGGGTGAAAATGAGGAGGTCCTACATTAATGCTACCAGGTAAATGAAGAAGAAGAGTGTAGCATAGAGTCTTGCAGCAACGTGTCATCAGGAAATCCCACAAGCAAGAGTTCTATTATGATGGTCTTGGTTAATTTCTAGGCATGTTGATTCTTATTTACAGAAATATGGATAACACTGATAACTAAACTATTTAGATATGTTATCAGCAGTTAAGGTTTCCTAGTCATTTTCACTTTAGTTTAACCCTTAATTATGGCTTGATATTGTTTGGGGTAAACGTCATCAAAATTGCCCCAGGAAAACAGCCTCATAAATCTCCCTGTAGCCATCTGGGAATTTGATGTAATTATGAATTCCAAAAATATAATTGGATCATACTTACAAACTGATCTGTTAATCTGGGCATGATTAAGTTATGATTAGGGCATTGACAGGGCCACATCAGTAGGGCATTGAGCTTGACCCCTTGGTGGGTGGGGAATTGAATATAAAAGGCAAGGCAAAGAACAGAATTGAAGTGGTTTTTGAGAAGCAGTTTTGATATTGGAGAGAAGGCCCCAGGAGAAGAGAAGTGAGCCATTTGCCTGGTAGTCTACAGCTGACCTTGTGAAGGAACCAAAGGAGGTAAGCCCAGAGAGAGAAACGCAGCCCCAGGAAAAGAGGAACCCAAGAACTCTGAACCCTGGCAAATGTTGACAGCTGTCTTGCTCCAACACATGATAATGGACTTTGGTGAGAGAAGAAATTTAACACTTTATGGCCTGGTATCTGTGGACTTCTACCCCAAATAAATACCCTTTATAAAGACCAACCCATTTTTGGTATTTCACATTAGCACCCCTTTGGCTGACTAATATACTCCCCTTTTTGCAATATTTGCAGAGAACAAGTTGTAATATGCCTTTCATTAAGGGCAGTTGAGAAAAGTCCAAAATGTAATGACACACAGTCTGTCCCCAGAACAGGTGTGCCTTATATTTTCTTTAATGCCTTAAGGTATCTAGCTGGTGGATTAGATATTTGGGGGCATAATTATCATATAAAGTAGTTAACACAACTTTCTCCTTTGTCCTGACTGATTTGAGCAGTCTTACAACAGACACTGCTCTTGACCTTGGAAAAAATGAAATAAATAATCTAGAAAATAAAAGAATATAGTAAAATAAAGTGAAGTATTTTAAAATTAGATAAGAAAAGGGTTTGTTTTTCAAGTAAGGCTGAAAATAATAAAGTATTCAGCAGAATAAGAGAAAAACTTTAGTTAGTATCAAACTGGGATGATAAATTCTACTTAATGTTATATAGAAATGTTCACAATAGAAGTGTAAGGTGTCAAGACTATTACTTCCTAACCTATTTGTTAGAGACTGACCCCTAATGTGATAGCCATCTATTTTGTCCCTCCGAACTACAAACATGATAATGAGCTTAGAACACTAATACTTATGATAGTAAAATGAAAGTTTTAATTATCACTCAATGATGGATGGAAGATCCTCATTACCTCATTTACAAATCTATCACTTTTTTCCATCTTCTATTTTTCCCCTGCCACTGCCTTTCATTTAAACAAACATATGTGCTCTGAAAATGCATTGGGATGGTCAAAGGACAACTAGAGTCATCATAACATACTCTCATCCTCTCTTTCTTGGAAACAAACTGGTTGGATAATACTCACCAAAGAGAGCAAGTTTCTTTCATGGATATAGATGTCTATGTTAGCATTTTTTCACCTAAAGGACAGGTGAAAGAAAATCTATTGAGTAACTTTCATCATGACGATTGTCAAAATTACAAGGCATTTCTCTTCCATTCATTAGACCTGGCAAGCAGACACCAAGTGGAAAGATCTCTACAGGCATGGTCAGGGTAAGATCCATTTTCTCTTTACTGTTCCATCCCTTTACTGTTTGTTTTCCTATATGTGTGTAAGCAAAGGATGGTCCTCTGTATCTGTCCTCAACAGACACTTTCACTCCAGAATAGCTCGGTATTCCATGACCACACCTGGTTAATGACCTCTATGAGATTTGTGTGATTGCTGAATTTCAGGTTTAACCCCCTGTCCAGCATGGGTTCAAAGTTAATAATCTTTTTCTCTTCCATTAGGTCACATTGTTTGATTGAATTGGGATTTATTGATTAAAAATAGCCAAGGGTTCTGATGAGAGTGAGCTTTTCCAGAAGAAAACAGAGACAACAGTCTGAGTCACTTTAACACCAGGACTTAGGGCTGCCCAGTAGGGTAATAAACATATTCCTTGGGATTTTCTACTTTGAGCATATCACAAGGACTCTATGAATATTTTTAGGTTGTTTCTTTCTACTTATTAACATATAACACTATTATCTTTTTAGTTGAAAATAGAACATTTGAATTCAAACATTTTTATTTAATTTCAAGAACACAGTTATCAATGCTACCTTAAAAAATCATTTAGTTCTATTTTTTGCCTTTTTAACACTAGCTATGAAAATATTGTCTATGTAAAGTATCAAACAATGCAGAGAAACCTCAATTAAAGTGAAAATTGACTGCAGAGCCTCACCCTCACATTTCTTCCCAGAGAGAATTAGAGTTGCAGATTTGCGAGTATTTCCTTTAGTACACTTCTTGTGCCTTTTCACACATTTTTGAAAATGCATCTTTTGCTATTTACTGTGGATGGCTCAAAGGCTCTACTTTTACATGCATCAATATTCTTAATGGCTTTGTGCTTTTATGTAATAGCATATTATTGCATGGTATTGGTATTCAGTATATTGAAAACAATTCTATCTTCATCATTGCATGTGATCCTATGCTTAGTACCACTGTATGTGCATTCTCTGTGCACACATTTGCATGGTCCTTTAGGAAAGTTTCTTGAAGGTTAATTGATATGTAGAAAGGCATGGTCATTTCAATTTTCCATAGATTCTACTAAATTGCTTACAAAAATGTTTGCAATTATACAGTCTTTCCAAGTGTTGACATGTTTTCCACTAACCTATAAAACTCTGTAAATAGAAAATTTTAATAATCATTTAATATTTATTTATTTCAAGACTAAAAGTTAGTGAAAGTTTTATTGATATTTCTTTCACCTTGTAAATTCAATTAGCATATTCCTGATTATTAGGGGCTTTCTGATATCATTTTTGGCTATGTGTATTTATAAATAAATACTTTTTTATTATTTTATTTACTATTAGTATTTTCTTATTGAATGGTAGAATTAAATATATATACAAATTACGTATATCTATACTCAGTACTCTATATACTCATAATCTATGCATATAACAGCATATATTCAGTCAATATTTAGAATGTTAAAAATATTTCCTGTAGATATGATATTTTGTGATTTCATTTTGTGTATGTTACAGACTAAAATAGAAAAAAATTGTATATCATTCAACGTAGAAAAGGCAGTGTCAAACCAGCATGCTTTCATATTAAAATGTAAAATGAAACATCCTTTACTTGAAAATTTCATTGCCAATTACCAAAATCTTAGTAGTTAATGACTATATAATTTTCCTTTAAATTTAGGAACAATTAAGGTTTGTCACTATCAACATTAAAATATTATATTCAAGGTTATAATTGGTGGAATGAAAGAGAAAAAATACGTTAAAGATTAATTGGAAGAAATGAAATGAAGGCCCATTGTTTACAAATAATGTTTATGATGTGAAATAAAATAACATAGTCAGTTTTTTTGTAAATGATAGAATTTATTAAACTTAGAGTAATAACAATATCAAAATTTCAATGGCTAAAAAATTGATGTGTTCTAGGCTCCTGCTTCGGCCTTGTGAATACCAGTCTCTTTTTCTATTTATGCAGATCCTGAATAAATAACAATCTTAATTTTCACCTAAATTTCTGATTATGTTGTCTTATTTCCATCTGATGATTAATCTTGGCCTGATGTGTAGCTATTGGGACATGAAAACTTGGCAAGGAGCAGTTCCAGGATGTGAAGAAAGTGCACAAATGAAGAGAACATTAGGGTCTTTGTTTTCAAATCTTCGTCTTTCCTTTTCCTCCACTGTTGAAATAATATGGAGATAATATTTTTACAAGGTTGAACATTTCCAACAGCAAAACACAAAAATGTCATGCCTTTAAGAGATGCAGGCCCATTCTCTTCATTGAACCCACTGAGAAAATTGGAGGTACTGTAAAATCCATGAACTTTGAAAGAGTGCCATGATATCAGTCATATCCATATTTTGTTTTTATAAATAAAACTACCCTGCACTGTATTCCCAGGGCTTCCTGACTTTCCTTTCATCCAATGATCTCAAACATGAGTCATTAAAGCAGAATCATTAAAGTCTCTGAATTCTTACCAGGAGGTTACATAGAAAGGATGGCTACTGGTCACTGCCCAACCTCAAATCTTATCTTCACCACTACAAGCAAACATATAGCTAACATCATTGTATACACATTCACATGATTCTTTTGGGAAATTTCCTCAAGCATAATTGACATATCAGGATTATGGTAATTTCAATTTTCCATGGATTTCACTATTAAATTGTTTCCAGCAATGCTTTAAAATGATCTTTTCTAGGAAAAGACCATTTTATTGAGGTAATTATTCCAAATCTCACTACCTAAATTTTGAGTAACTAGGAAAATCCAAATGGAATTCCTTAATATGTGTTCAAGTGTTCATGGGCATTGTCATGGTGGGTGGAGATTCACACATTAACCAAAAGAATATCAAATTCCCATCCTGGGGAGTTCTGCTACATTCTCTAATGGGACAGCAAGAATTATTCAACTACAGGGATGGTGCCTAGTGAAGGAGAATAAATCATTGCACTGGGCCCTTGATATTGATGATTGTACATATGAACCTTTTCTTTTTTAATTGAAACAGCCAAGTATTATATGTTGCCTAAGAGTTACCTTCTGAGAGAGCCTCCTTGTTGCTCAAATGTGGCCTCTCTCTAAACCAAACTCAGCAAATAAATGAACCACTTTCTCCCCAGCATGGGACATGACTCCTGGGATGAACCTCCCTGTCACTGAGGGATTATTACCAAGCACCAACTATCAATGCACCTGGAAAAAGACCTTGACCATGAGGGGGATATGGTAAATGCAATTGAGCCCTTATGGCTAAGAGGTTTCAAAGTGAGTTGGGAGGTCATTTCAGAGGTTATGCTTTTGCACATTTCAGATGGATCTCATTTACTACCACAGTAGAGGCTCAAGTAGCAGGGCTTCTGAGGGCTCTAGAGACATCTAGACCCTATAGGCAAAGCAGACAACTCAGAAGTTTGCTGCCCTACCAGTGGGCTGTACCTCAAAATTTATGCTCTCTTGTGTGACAGTTAGACTCATTTGTGGTTTCCCTCTATGTGGTTCTTCTGCCCCTTCTATTTTAAACTATAGTTAGTACTATAGTTGATAGGTGTATGTCCAAGAGACTTAAATCTTTGGTCCATCCATGTGCCAGTTGGACCCTGAATCTCACCAGAGTTGCAGCACCTACTCTCCATTTCACTGGACTCACCCAGGATGACTAACAAGGTGAGGATGATGGACAATGTCCATCCCAAGGAACAGAGAGTGTAATTCCATCCATATGCTTCATGAGATCTAAGCCTGCAAGCAAGGTAATTCCATCCATATGCTTCATGAGATCTAAGCCTCTTCTTAATTAGAGGAAGAGTGGGCATCACCATCCCAGTATCCTCAAGATTGGGGAATGAACAATGGGCAAAAGTAGATGTACTGTTATTCTCCCATAGACATTGTTATTTTAACAATGGAAGAGCATTTATCATTGATGTGGAGGCAGTGGCCACCAGAGGTTCAGAGGGGAGAGAGAAGGAAAAATAGGTGTAATATGGGGCCATTTTCAGGACATTAGAATTGTCCTGCATGACATTGCAATGATGGATACAGGCCACTATATATTTTGTCATACTTACAAAATTGCATGGGACAGAGTGTGTATTAGTCAGCCAAAGGGGTGCTGATGCAAAATACCAGAAATCTGTTGGCCTTTATAAAAGGGTATTTATTTAGGTTAGAAGCTTACAGTTACTGGGCCAAAAAGCATAAGTTACTTCCCTCACCAAAGTTTGTTGCCACTTGTTGGAGCAAGATGGTTGATGACATCTGCCAAGAGTTCAGCTTTCCTGGGTTCCTCTCTTCCTAGGGCTTGTTTCTCTCTCGACTCAGGCTTGCTTCTCTCCACAAGGCCAGCTATCACACAAATGGCTCATCTCTTTTCCCAGGGCCTTCTCTCCCTCCTAGTGAACAAGCTCCTCTGTGTACTTACTTCCCTGGTCTCCAGCATTGAAACTCAGCATCAGAACTCCAACTCTGTCCTTTGTCATGTCTTTTATCTGTGAGTCCACACCAACCAAGGGGCAGGGACTCAATACCTTACTTATTTGGCCCAATCAAAGCCCTAATCATAATTTAATCACACCCAGAGGAACAAATCAGTTTATAAACATAATCCAATATCTATTTTTGGAATTTATAAATAATTGCAAAGTGCTATACCCCACCCTCTGAATTCCAAAATGACTTTACAATATTAAAAAAAATCACCTTATTTCAGTAACAATACTATGTACAAAATCACATCATAATCAGTTTAAGGAAATATAGTTCATCTTGGGGCAAAGTCCCATCTGCTGTAGACTTCTGAAACTTACAAAATCATTTATCTGCCTCCAATATACAAATGAACAAAAGATAAACATTTTCATTATCATAAGGAGAAATCAGGAGGGAAATATGAGGCATGGGTCCTCTACAGTTCAGAAAACATGCAGAGCATCCTCCATTTGATTTCAAAGTCTGGCAGGGGAGAGACCATGATCATGAAGGTGGTTTTCCCAGAGCAAGGCTTATCCATTGCACTCTTGATGTGCTGACCCCTGTGATTTCCCCAAATATGGGAAACTCAACTGCATAATTTGTCATAGTGGGGGACATGGATTGGAAGACTAAACATCGTGAAGATGTTAATTCTACCCAAATATATATATAGATTCAATGCAATCCCAAATAAAATTTTAACAGCCTACTTTTTAGAAAGAGAAAACCCATTTACCAAATTTATTTGGAAGGGAAACTGGTTCTGAATAGCCAAAAAAAATCCTTAAAATGAAGACAAAGTTGGAGGACTGACAATTCCTGGACTTGAAGTGCATTTTAACGCTACAGTGGTCAAAAAAACAAGGTATTGTCATACAGCTAGTCACATTGATCAATGGAATCAAATTGAAACTTCAGAACTAGATGCTTTCTTCTGTGTTCAACTGACTGTTTATAAGGCTAGCAAATCCAATTTTCTGGGACAGAACAGTCTCTTCAACAAATGTTGTTGGGAGAGCTGGATATCCATAACAAAAAGAATGAAAAAGGGCACCAATGTCACTCCCTACAAAAGAATCAGCTCAAAATGAACCAAAGACCTAAACATAAAATTCAGGAGCATAAAATTCCTAAATGATAACATAGGGAAACATCAACAAGAACTTGTAGTAGGTAGGGTTCTCTTAAATATTAACCCAAAGCTTGTGCAACAAATGAAAAAATAGATAAATGGGACCTCTTCAAAATTAAACACTTCAACTTTGTGAAGAGTGTAAAAAGGAAGTCTATTCAATGGCAGACAATATATGGAAATTAAACATCTGACAAGTGTCTAATATCCATAACATATAGAGATCCTACAACTCAACAATAAAAGGACAAATGACCTGATTGAAAAATGGGCAAAAGATTGGAAAATTCATTTTTCTAAAGAAAATATACAGATGGGAAAAAAGCATGAAAAACATTCAACATCTCTGGCTCTTATGGAAAATGCAAATCAAAGCTACAATAAGATATCATTTCACAACTGCTAGAATGACCACTATCAACAAAACAGAAAACCACAATTGTTGGAGAGTATGTGGAGAGATAGGAACGCTTATTCAATGTTGTTGTGAATGTAGAATGGTACAGTCACTGTGGAAGTCTGTTGGGTGGTTCCTAAGGTAGTTAGATATATATTACCAAGTTACCTGGCAATTCCACTACTAAGCATATACCCAGAAGAACTGAGAGCAGTAGCATGCACAGACATCTGCACACCAATGTTAATAATGGCATTATTCACCATTGCCAAAATATGGAAACAACTCAGGTGTCCATCAACCAATAAATGGATAAGCACACTGTGGTGTATACACACAATGGAATATTATTCAGCTGTAAGAAAAAATGACATCATGAAAAATATGACAATATGGATGAACCTTGAGGACATTATGTTGACTAAAGCAAGGCAAGCAAAAAAAGGGCACAAAACATAAGATTTTGCTATTATCAACTAAAAATAATGAGCAAACTCATGTAGTTGATAGCTAGCATATGACTTTGGAGAATAAATTGTGGTTAGAGAATGGTAAATGCAGAATTGGTAAAACAAAAAAAAATCTTCGTAATGTACCACACTAATGAAAGAAATTAATGGGGGTAAGTATGAGAAGGTTTGGGGTATATGGTAATCATCTTTATTTTTTTATGTAACATTTATGTAACCTATATCATTAAAAAAATAAAAAAATATTGTTTTTAAATATTTGGAAATGAATAGAAATTGTGTAAGCACATCATAGAATTTGTAATTAGTAGCACTAATGTATGGGTATGATAAAGTTTTTTTTTCTGTTTTTCTTTTTGAAGTAATGAAAATGATCTAATGTTGATTGAAGTCATGAATGTGAAACTCAGTGATTATATCAAATGCCATTGATTATACACTTTAGATGAATCATATTGTTTATGACCAAAATAATTAATATGGTGGGTTGGGGGAAAATGCACCAAATGTGTGATATGGACCATAGTTAGTAGTAATATTTTAATGATGCTCTTTCATAATTTGTTACAAATATCACAACAACACAAGATATTTGTGATGGGTTGATGTATGTGATCCCTGTATGATATTATGGATGTTTTCTTGTAAGTTCACAGCTTTTACTATACATTTATTGCTTATGTATGTTCATGTATAAATAATATATTTCAATAGGTTTTTTAAATGAAAAAATTAAATTGATTACGAAGACATATCCACATGTTATGATTTTAAACTTCCTTTAATTTTATACATTTCCTTCTGTTTGAAAGTGTCATCAAGTTTGTGATGGTTAATTTCATTTATCAACTTGGCTAGGTCATGGTTCCCAGTTTTTGGTCAAGCAAACACTAGTCTGATTACTACTGTGCCAGTATTCTTTAGGTGGCTTAAATCATTAGTCAATTGATTACACCTATAATGAGTAAAAGTGATAGTGTTTAGCAACAGAGTATTCTTACTCAAACAATTAGAGACCTTACATTGAGTAATGAGTGTTTTAGCAGTAAGAAAGTAATTTTTTTCAAATTTTCTTAATTGAAATTTTTCATTCATACATGAACATTCATAATTAATAAGTGTATAGTATAAGATGTTATACAGTCCTTACATTACAGTGATTTTGGTGGTGAAAGAAAGGAGAATTTTTACCTTGACTTAAGCCATCCCACTTCTCCTGGGAAATTTAAGTTACCTCATTGAGTCTCCAACTTCCAGTCTTCATTATGGAGTTTGGAAGTGTCAATTCCCAAGGTCAAATGAGCCAGTTACTATAATAAAATGAATATTTACATATGAAGTATGCTTCTTTCCTTTGGTGAATACTGACTAATACAAATTTTGTGTTTCTCCCTGAGGAAAAGAAACTTAATAATCAGATTTCTGAGTTGGTTCTGGGATTTTTTGAATGCATTGAAAAATCTGATTAAATTAAAAGGCATTAATGATACTATTTCCAAAGATTAAGATGTCACTGATAGTCAATGTAATAAATTGGTAATAGAAATACATAGAATATCACACTGGATACTCTTACTCATATGTTTGTAAGAGGCAAGACTATGGAGGATAAGGCATGTGATATCGTAGCAGTGTTGTGTGAAGTTAAAGAGTATAATGATGTTGCCTGGTTATTCCTAAATATAATAGATTAAATTGTTAAAGTAAAGGATGATCTAAAGATTTCAAATTTGAATCTCTGTTGCTATTTGAGAATATGTTAACTTCTATGTGTGCCATAAAATAAACATTTATCAAACTGCCACAAAATCTAAACACCAGAGACAGAGCTTCATAGTGAAAGTGGATGATGTAAAACACAAATTGAATTCCCAAAGTCACACAGTTTCTGCTGTTCAAATGTTAATTGAGAAGAAATAGGATCCTGAAAATTGGAATGGAGCCATAAGGATTGAATAATGATGAATAGGGGATTCAATCTAAAAATATTGCTCAGTCTTCTTTGTCAGATATACCTGTAATTCTTGACGATGGAAAATCAGCCATTCCACTTTGTTTTAAAAAGATTAACTCAGCATTTTCAGATAATCCTGTAATTTTTTCCTCTGTGGAAACAGCCCTCAAATCACTGTTTAAACAGATGGAAATAAAATGGAAAGACCTGAGTTAGATGATTTCCAAAACCCTGTTAATTCCTCTTATGACTGACTCCTACCACCTCTCTTTTCTTCCAGATCTATAACTTGACTGATATCGCAAGAGGCCCAAAAGATGAATCACAAATCATGACCAATGAAGTGTGCTATATCCTAAAAGAACTGCATGATTTTTCCAATTTATACAGACAGAATTCAGGGGTTCATGTGTTGTGGGAATGGGTATTACACATGTGAGAAGATGGTGGGAGGAAAATACAGTTGGATCAAATTTTTTTTATTATATGTACCCACTAAGTAGAGATACATAATTCAGTGCTGTAGCTTGAGAAGTTAGAAAGGGCTCTAACTGGTTGGTTGGCAGGATCATGGTCTAAAATTTGACCTACAATAAATGAAGTTTAAATTCTAGAACTGTCTTTCTGTAATGTAGATGGAGGGATCCATAAGTTTAGAAAATTTGGAATGTCAGAGTAGAGTTATCACATAAAAATGTTCACCCACCTTGGGAATGTCCACAGGACACACCTTTCACCCTGAATCTGAAGACTATTTTTTGTAGTAGCTTCATCTACCATGAAGGCCTCTGTGGTCACTCTTTCCTGTAGGTTAGCTATTACTGTGGGAATTGATGCCACTGGAATTGGATCATTAAATACAATGAGGAAGATTAGATACTGGGTCACAAAAGCCACATGGTGGTACTTATTTACCAAAAGTAAGAGGGTATAACTACTACAATGAACTGTTTTTTAAACAGTATTCAGAATTCTCTGACTCACAGAGATTCATGACACTGTAAACTTACTTGACCATGTGGTACCTATATGTGAAATATATGGGCAGTCAATTGAATTCTTACTTGATTAGCATAAGCAGAAGTGTTCTAGGTCAAATAAAAGTCTATCTTGAACTACAAAAACACAGAGTCACAACACTTGGATAAATTCCCAGACTTGAAACTGTTTACAGGCACAGACCCACTTGAAGTAAATTAAAAGGAGGTCATATCCCCTTGGGAAAGGGGAAGGATCTTGCTACACAACTGAAAAGTTATATTGCTTTTCTTCCTCCCAGACTTCCCCAAAGGTAAGCCTTTAACAAGGTTGACTCTGCACTTGGGAAAAGGAAATGATCAGGAGATTTAGGGTCACTGGCTCTTAACTGACATTCATTTCAGGATGTCCTAAACATTAGGAGTGGTCCAACAGAGTAGGGACTTACAGAGGTCAGATAATCACTGGAAATTTAGCTCAAATCCACCAAAAGTGGGTCAAATGGGTTCTTGATCTCATTCTGTGGTTTCTTCTCCAGTTCCAGAATGAATAATTGAAAGAAACATATTCAAAAACATTCAGAATCCTCACATTGGTTCTCTGATCTGCAAAGTAAAGACTATTATGTTAGGGATGGGAAGGTAGAAACCAAAGGTCTGCATCCACCTAACAAAATAGTAATCTAAAAGAAATACTGCATTCCTGTGGTGACTGCAGAACTTGTTAACACCATCAAATAGAAAGATACAAAGGTGATATTCTCACTATGTTACCATTCAACAGTCCTATGTAGTCTAAGCAGAAAACAGTGATCTGAGAATTATAGTGGATTGTCTGCACTTTCCAATATGGATGTTATTCTCATTTGCTTTTCCATATATGTCAGTATTGTTTGAGTAAATCAACACATTTCTTGGTACCTGGTATGCAGCTACTGATTACAAAATGCATTTTTATCAGTTTATTTTGGTAAAAACTATGAGAAACAGTTTTCTTTTAGTGGCAAGGTCAGAAATGCACCTTCACTGTTCTATCTTAGAAGTAAATCAACTCTCCATCACTATTTCATAATATAAACCACAGAGATTTTAATCTTCTCTCCCTTCTACAAGACATGACACTGATTAATTATATTGAAGACATTATGCTGATTCGAACTAGGAAACAAGAAGAACCAAGTACATTAGACTTATCAGTAAGACATTTGCATGTCAGAGAGTGGAGATCATTTCAACAAAAATTCACATGCAATCAGTTGAAGGACTTATAATGAGAAATGAGAGTTCAGCAGTCAGAAAGAGTGATTTCTATCTCTCCTTCAGCCAGAATGCTTTGTCTTGGAAATTCTAGGCCAAGTCATCATGTTGATAAAAGCAGCATTCCCTACAGAATTCTGAAATGCCAATCCCCATGGTCATGTAAGATAATTTTGATAATAAATCTGTCCACTTTTACATATATTATATATGTTTATCAGTGTTTTTATATGAATGTGTAGATATTTTTGTGTACATGTAATACCATCAGTCCTGTTTCTCTGGAGATCTCTGGTCCATACAAAGTTTAAAGAAATAATAATGTTTTCCTGAAATATATATGCTAAAACAATAGAACAGGTGAAATTTATGAGTACATATTTTGGAGTATAACATAGTTATCAATTTTAAAATTTCAAAAGGAATACTCAAAATGTTAATATTTTCTTTTATTTTTTATTTTTGAAAGCTACTTACATTACATAAATGTTACACAAAAAAATATAAGAATTCCCACATGCCCCACTTCCCACACCTCCCACAACCTCCCACATAAACAACCTTCATTAGTGTGGCACATTCATTGCAATTGATAAACATCCTGGGGTTTGCCATTAAGCATGGACCATAGTTCACATTGTGGTCTACACTCCCTCCCAGAGAGTTCTGCATGTTATGTGATTATATAAAATGGCCTATACCTGTCATTTCAATGACACTCAGGGCAATTCCCAAGTCCCAGAAAAGCCACAGTATTACAACAGTTTATCCTCTCCCTACCTCCAGAGACTCCAGTGGTCAGTGGCACCGCATTAATGTTGTGATTTCTTCCATTGCTAGAATCACAATGTGTCTATAGTAGAATACCAGAAAGTCCACTCTAGTCCATAGCTCTTCCCCCAATCCTGAGGATTCTGGGAAGGTGATGTCCACTCCACCTTCATTTGAAAGATCACTTACATCCCATTGGGAAGATGGATGGGACTATTCTTCCTGCAGGAGCAGACTCTCTCTGATCCCTGGGATGGCTGTTGTCTGTCATTATCTCCCTGCCAGTTGTCCTGGGTGAGTCCAATGAGCTGTAGAGTAGGTGTTGCAGCTCCACAAAGGTTCCAGGTCCAGCTGGCACATGGAAATCCCAAAGACTCGAGTCTCTGGATGTACAACTACAAACTCCAGCACCAAGTATAGATTTAAATAGAAGGGACAGAAGAGCCATGCACAGGAAAGGCATAATTGAGTCCAACTCTGTCACTTTCAGGAGCACAAACTCCAAAGTCAGGCCCACTGACAAAGCACCAACTCTGGAGCTATTCACCCTCACCATAGATCTTGCATGTCTCCAGAACCCTCAGGAACTTCACTATTTGGGGTGGTATCCACTTTGGAAGTATATGAGATCCTGCTGAGATGTGCATAAGCATTACCTGTGGGATGACCTCCCAACTCACTTTGAAGTCTCTTAGCTATATAAATTCATTTGTCTTTACTTTTCCCCCTTTTATTCAAGGTCTCTTTTCCAGTTGCATTGCTAGTTGGTGCTTGGTAGCAACCCCCTCAGTGCCAGGGAACCTCATCCTTGGGAGTCATGTCCCATGCTGGGGGAGGGGGAAAGCAATGCATTCATATGCTGAGTTTGGCTTAGAGAGAGGCCACATGTGAGCAACAAGGAGGCTCTCAGGCAGCAGCTCTTGGGCACCCCATAACAATACGCTAAATTTCCATTTCAAGAGCAAAGACTCATAAGGCTAGTCATCAATATCAAGGGCCCATCAGTGAATCATCCTTCTTTGCCAGTCACTGCCCTTGCACTTGGGGGACTGTTGCTGCTCCCTTAGAGAATGTGGCAGAGCTCTCCAGGATGGGAATTCAGTATTCTTTCATTTATTGGGTGAGTCTCCACCCACTGTGACAATGCTCTGTGAAAATTTGACATGTTTATTTACCTTATATGTATGCTTAAGTGAACTTCTTCCCATGCCTCCTCCATTCCTGACACCCCACACAAATGATCCTCCCCTGCCCCAGCTGTAACCCTTTTGTGCTCCAAAGCTTCTTTAAAGATGATGCCATTACAATAGCCAAATACACTTAATAGAAAAATGAAATAATAATAACTTTAAATGTTAGAGATAAAATACCTAAAAATTAAAAAAATAACTGAAAATACAATTAAATTAAAAGATTGGGATATTAAAAAATGAAAATATTTTAAAAATTATTTTTGACATTTTGTCTTTCATCACTGCAATATCTGGTGTCCTGTCTATACCATGACACCTTTCCCCACTCATTCCCCAGTGTCTCACTATTTTTCATTTTGTTTTCAAAGAAGTTTTAGGTCACAGCAAAGTCACACACAGAATACAGGAGACTCTCATATACCCAACATCCTGCCCCTTTCTTCCCCTCGTCCATATTAATACTTTTTACATGTGGATGTTAGCTTTGTTATAACTGATACACAAATAGTGAAACATAGCTACTTAACATGGTCAATGGTTTACACTATGCTTTACCTTTTAGACCATACACTATTATAAATTTGGTGATATTTACCATGTCCTGTGTCCATCAATGTGAGATCATGTAGAACAATTACACTGACCTCTAAATACTCCCTGTTCAATCTATTCTATCCCGCCCTTCTCCCCCAAGGACCATGGCAAGCCCCTGGCTTGACTCATTGGATGACAAGAATCATAGTTACTTGGAACAAGACTGAGGTCTTGACACACTGATTTGTCCTCCCCTATTAGGAACCACACTTGCTCTTGAGAGACTCCGACCTGTCTATTTCTGAACAAATTGGTCCTCTCAAAGATTTGTGTCCACCTCCTTCCTGCTCATTATGTGGGTTTCCACCCACTGATACAACACATTATAGCAAAATGATAACTCACACACTCCCTAGAAGCCTGCTCCAGGTGCACTCTGTCCCAAATGTGCCTCCATCCAACATCCTAAACCAGTAACCCTTCCTTATCATATTGCTATAAGAGAAAGAAAATCTTAATACAAAGTTAGGAATGCTCTTATGGCATTAAGATTTTCTTTCGATGTAAGGACTTGCCAGTCTTTGGGTGAAGAAGATGACAGGAAATGATTTATTACAATATACCTGCAATACATGAAAGGTATTATAATGTTATTTGAAATTAGCATTTATTTAGTTTAAAATGCATGGTGGGAACTCTAAGATAAGCAGAATATTTTAAACTATAATTGATGTACCAGCTGAGTAGATAAAACAAAACCAAATAAAATGATCAACAAAATGAAAGAAGGTAAAGCAGGCAGAGGGGAATGAAAATGACCAAATGCAACAAATAAAAGTAGCTACAAAATTTAGATAATTCAAGTATGTGAATTATGATATTTATTGTGAACAGGTTGAAAAAAATCCATTAAAAGAAAGAGGTTGGCATAGTGGATTAAAGAAAAAAATCAACCATATGTTATCCATAAGAAATCTTCTTTAAATACAAAGACAAATAGATTAATAGCAAAGGTTTGGAAATATATATACATTTCGGTGCATAAAAAATGCAGCAATAGATATATTATTTGCATGCAAAGCAAATTTCAAAACAAAGATATTTATCAAAGATAAAGAGACACATTACCTAATGATGTAGAGATCTAATTGATTTTTGTGAAAGTTTCATCCAGGAAACCTCCTGGAAGATAATGTCAAAGAAGATAGGCAGAGCTCAAATCTCTCACAAAATAAGAAGGCAAAAATTATCTGAGGGAGCTGCTTTGGTTATCTTCAGACCAGGAGAGTGCTGTCAATCATCCAGAAGGGAGAAGTACAGAGATACAAAGAGGGCAAAAGAAAACTGGAACACAGAGAACTACAAGGATATATAGAATAAGTGGAAACAAAGGTCAAAAAGGAAGTGTAACAAAAAATAAAATAAAATAAAATAAAGCCCTAGAGTAGAAAGAGAAGACAACCAACTGAATAAACCCATCAAGATAAACGGATACTTACACACCAACAAAAAATTACAAGCCATACTAAGAAAGAGGAAGACATGGCCCAGTCCAACAAACAAACGAAGATGCAGAACATGAAACAAATAATCAAGGATATTCAAACAAATAACATGATCAACATAATGAAGTGAAGCAAGAGATAAAGGATATTAAGGAGACACTGGGGGAATATACTGAAGAAATCGCAAATATGCAAAAAATGATAATGGATCTGATGGTGATCAGGGGCACAATGCAAGAAATAAAGTATATGCTGGAAGAACATAACAACGGATTTGAACACACAGATTAAAGAATTAGTGATGTCAAAGACAGTACATCTGAGATCAGAAAGATTGTAGAACAGATAAATAAAATGATAGTAAAAAATCATCAGGGACTCAGGGAATAGAATGACAATGAGACACACAAACATATGCATTATAGGAATTCCAGGGGGAGAAGAGAAGGGAAGGGGGACAGAAGGAATGCTGGAGGAAATAATGGCTGAAAATTTCCCAACTCTTTTAAGGGACATGGATGTACCCATCCAAGAAGTGAGGCACAATCTAAAAAGTATAAACCTTACCAGGCCTAACCCAAGACATATACTTATCAAATTATCAAACACCCATGACATAGAGATAATACTGAAAGCAGCAAGAGATCTATAGCATACAAGGGAAGCTCAATAAGATTAAGTGCTGGTTTCTCATGTGAAACCATGGGGGGAAAAAAGTGATATGACATAATTAATGTGCTAAAAGAAAAAAAAAATTGTCAGCCAAGAGTTCATATCCAGCAGAGTTGCAATTAAAACCTGAGGGAGAGTTCAAAATGTTCACAAATAAACAGATATTAAGAGAGATGACAACAGGAACCCTTACCTTCAAGAACAACTAAAGGGAGTTTTGCAGGTTGAAAGGGGGAAAAATGGGAGAAAGAGAGTTGGAGAAGAGTACAGAAAGGAATATTATTAGTAACAAAAATTAAAAGATAAAAAGAGAAAAGAAACCAAATATGCTATATATAAATCTAAAGAAAGTATGGTTAATGTCAGTAATGTCTTGGCAGTAATAACATTGAATGTTAATGGGTTAAACTCTCCAATCAAGAGACACAGATTGGCAGGATGGATAAGGAAATATGACCTATATATAAGCTGTCTACAACAAACTTACCTTATAAAAAGGGAAGCAAGGAGGCACAAGTGAATGGTTGCAAAATGATTTATATGCAAAGAGCAATGAAAAAAAGGGCAAGAATGGCTTTAGTAATATCAGACAAAATACACTTTAAGTGCAAAATTATTGTAAGAGACAAATATGGACACAATATATTAGTAAAAATGGTAATCTATTAAGAAGAAAGAACAATCATAAACATTTATGCACCTACCAGAGTTCCCCAAAATACATGAGGCAAACATTGGAAAAACTAAGTGGAGAAATAGATGCCTCTACAAATATGATGAGGGATGTTGATACACCATTACCACAGTTAAACAGATCATCTCAAAAGAGAGTTAATAAAGAAATAGAGACCTTGAATAATAGGGATAGACATAATAGAGATACAGAACACTGCAACCAAATATAACAGGGTATACACTCCTCTAAAGCACACATGGATCATTCGACAGGATAAACCACATGCTAGGTCAAAGAAAAACACTCCATGAATTCACAAAGATTGAAATTATACAAAGTAATTTTTCTGACCAAAATGGAATGAAATTGGAAATTAATAAGTTGCAGAGAATCAGAATATGCATAAAAATAGGGAAATTAGAACAGAGTCTTAGACAATTAGTGGGTCAAGAAGGAAATTGCCTAAAAAATCAGTAACTGCCTTGGAAGGGACAAAAAAGAGAACACAAAATATCAATACCTATGGGATGGGGGATTGTGGGAAGATGGCAATGGATTAATAGGCAAAACTGAATTCTCTCACAAAAATAATAGAGAAAGAGCCAAAAGCTGACAGTCCAGGACAAAGCTCCACAACTCCCAGGAGGGTGAAGGACAGACAGATGAAGAAGCTAAAATGACAAAAATTAGCTACCAAGCCACCATGGTGGATGGGAAAATCTCTCTCCTACCACATAAATATTAAACTGGGGTAAAACCCTGGGCTTACTGAAGCTGACCGAGGGGAACAAACATCTTCTTCCCTGTCAGCTATTTCAAGGAAAAAGGGATGGGAGGTTGCAGTGGTTTTCTTCAATAAATTTGGCCAGCAAAGCCTCTTTGAATCTCCAATCTGGAGATTCAACACAGGAACACAGGAAAGCCAAGACTGAAATACTTCCATGAAAAGGTGCTCTGACTAGTATCATCTGCTGGTCAGTCTGGAAGTTGCATGTAGAAAAACTGCTTTCTGTATCCAACCCTTGGGAGAAAATCTTCACCCCACTAATGAGTCCCTGGCCTGATATTGATAACTTAAATGGGCAATTTTAAAAGCAAAATAAGTTGAAACAAGTATCAAAGAAGAGCTTTGGGGAAAACAACAATATGCAAGAGAAAGAATGTGTATATCAGAATAAATTCACCAACATATCCAAATATCTATACATCAACAAGAAATAACAAGTCATACTAGGAAGCAGGATTCCTATATGCACCACTTCTTACCCTCCCACAATTTCCCACATTAACAAAATCTTTCATTAGTGTGTTATATTTGTTACAACTGATAGACACATATTGAAGCATTTCCAATAACCATGGATAATAGTTTACATTATAGTTTACACTCTGTCCCACACAATTTTGTAAGTTAAGAAAAAATATATAATGGCCTGTATCTGTCTTTACAACATCATGCAGGACAATTCCAATGTCCCCAAAATGCCTCATATTACAAGTATTCTTCCCTCTCTATTCCCTCAGAAACTCTGGTGTCCATTGCCTCCACATCAAATATAAAAGTTCTTTTGCTGGAATAACAATAAATAGAGCAATAATAAGTCTACTTTTGTCCATTGTTCATTCCCCAATCTTGAGGATTTGGGGATGGTGATGCCCACTCTGACTCTAATTGAAAGAGTGCTTAGATCCCATTGGGCAGATGGATGAAACTATCTTGCAGTTGTAGACTCTCTCTGTTCCATGGGATAGGTGTTGTCCATCATCACCTCCTATTTAGTTGTCCTGGATTTGTCCAACAAACAAGAGAGCAGATGTTGCAACTCTGCTTAGATTCAGGATCCAACTGGCACATGGACAAACCAAAGATTTAAGTCTCTTGGACATACACCTATACATTCAAGTGGAAGTAGGAGAAGAGCCATGTGTAGGGAAAACACAAATGACTCCAAATCTGTCACACTGGGGAGCATAAATTCCAATGTAAGGCCCACTGACAGGGCACAAAACTCTTGAGCTCTCTGCCCTGCTTATAGTATTTGGATGGCTCTGGAGCCCTCAAGATTCCTACTGTTTGAAAACACTATTTACGGTGGCAGTCAATGATATCTTGCTCAGACATGCATAAGCATAATTTCTGGAATGACTTCCTGACTCATTTTGAAATCTCTTAGCCATAAAACTCATTTGTATTTACACTTTCCCACTTTTGGAGTTTTTTTTCATACAAAATAAATACTTGCTTTTAATTGAGGACAGGAGAAGAGGTATTTTTGGATACTTCATTTTTCTTTAACTGTTTTTTATTCATATTCTTTAATTAAAATAATTTATCTGGTTAATAATGATTTAGCATGACTACTGGTGAAGAAGATTTTAAGTTTTTCTTCCTCATAAAATTATGAGTTGGCCAATTTTTCTCTGCTGTAATTCATTCCAATAAGATGTGAAGAATTCAGAAATATGAATTTGATTATCTAGAAATAATTATTACATAAATAGAAATTAAATAACTAAGCCAATAATTTATTTCATTCTTAGAGATTATTATGCCCAATAGAGCTGCAATATAAAAAAGAGAATTATGTTATAATTAATTTCTATTTTATTAGAATTCTTATTTACCTTTATAAATATTTGTTGTTATGCTTTTTATGTTTTATAATTGATTATATTAAATCTAACCTGTCCTTGCACTCCCTTTTAAAATTGGTAATTTCTTTCAATCTCTTTTTGAATAACAGCTGTGTACAGCAGGGGAAAGAGAGATTGAGACATGAGGAATTTCCTTGTTTCTGTAGCAGTTTGATATTCTTTATGAATTCCTAAAATTGTATTATGGTAGTATACTGGTCTGTTCCTCAGGGCATATTAGATTGTATTAAATTCAGATGTTTCATTTTTACTTGATTAAATTATGATAAGGCTTTGATTGGGCCATGTCAGTAGGATGTTGAGTTCCCATCCACTTGGAAAGCAGGGACTCACAAAGAAAACTACACAGCAGAAGAGGGAGTTTGAAGTTTTTTGTTTGTTTGTTTGTTTTGTTTCTTGTTTTCTTTTTTGGATGGTGGATCCCTGGGAAGTAAACACACAGTAGAAGAACACAGAGGAATAGAGACAGCATCATAGACATGGCATAGGCTCTGGGAAGTGAGATAGCCTGGTAGACTACACTGACCTTATGGAGAGAACAGAGCAGCTAAGACCAGAGAGGAACAAGCCTCAGGAGAATGATGAGACTCATCCCAGGTTACAGCTAATACTGGAAGAAGCTGGGACCATGGAGTCTTAAGAGGATTTGGGGGACTGAAACCTTGCAGAAATTGTCAGCCATCTTGCTCCATCACATGGCAACAGACTTTGGTGAGGGAAGTAACTTACACTTTATGTTCTGATAACTGTAAGGTTCTATCCCAAATAAATACCCTTTATAAAAGCCAAATGATTTCTGGTATTTTGCATCAGCACCCCTTTGGCTGACTAATAGTTTGTTTGTCTGCTTATTGTTTATTATTGTTATTGAAATAATGAAACTGCTTTAATAATGATTGAAGTGATGAATGCACAACTATGTGATTACATCAGATATCATTGATTGTACACTTTGGATGAATTGTTTGCTTTATTAATATGTATTAGTTAAATTTAGGGAAAAACCCTATGGGGTGCAGTAATAATAGTTATGAGAAGGAAATTTATAAGCATGAATGCGTATATTAAAAAAGAAGAAAGAGCTAAAATCAAAGCCCTAACTGCACACACGGAGGAACAAGAAAAAGAATAGCAAACTAATCACAAATCAATTAGAAAGAAAGAATTAACAAAGATTAGAGCAGTCCTAAATGAAATTAAGGATAAAAAAAAACAATTAACAAAACCAAAAGCTGGTTCTTTGAGAAGATTAATAAAATTGACAAACCCTTAGCTAGACTAATAAAAGGTTAGAACAACAAGACCAACAAAAAAGGGAAGATACAAACACATGAAATGAAAAATTGTGGAGTGGTTATCACCACTGACCCCACAGAAATAATGAGTATCAGAAGAGGATACTTTGAAAAATTGTATGCCCACAAGATGGATAACTTAGATGAAATGGACAAATTTCCAGAAACACACAAGCAGCCTACATTGACAGAAAAAGAAATTGATGAACTCAACAGAAAAATCACACATATGGAATTTGAATTAGGGATCAAAAACCGCCCAATTAAGAAGAGCTATGAAGCATGGTAGAATTCATGCTTCACAGGGGAATTCTACCAATCATTGTGGAAAGAATTAAATCCAATCCTGCTTAAATTTCTCCCAAAAATAGAAGTGGAAGGAACATTGCCTAACTCATTCAATGATGCCAAAAGCACTCTAATACCAAAGTCAAAAAATGATATCATGAGAAAAAAAAGAAAAGAAAACACTACAGACCAAAGTCTTATGAACCTGGATGCTAAAATTCTCAACAAAATACTTGTTAATTGTATTTAACAACACATCACATCAAATGAATTATACATCATGACTAAGTGGCTTTCAAACATAGTGTGCAAGATGTTTCAACATAAAATACTCAATCAATGTAATACACCACAGTAACAGATTGAAAGAAAAAAACACATGACCTTCACTATTGATGCAAAAAACGCATTTGAGAAAATACGGTATCCATTCTTGATAAAAACACTTCAAAAATAGGAATAGAAGAAAACTTCATCAACATGATAAATGGTATATATGAAAAACCCACATGTAATGTCATATGAAATGGTGTAATGCTAAAGGGTTAACCTCTAAGATCTGGAACAAGAAAAAGATGTCCACTGTCACTGCTCTGATTTAACATTGTGTTAGAAGTACTTGCTCGAGTGCTTAGGCAATTAAAATATATAAAAGTCATTCAAACTGGAAAGATGATTTAAAGCTTTCATTATTTGCAGATGACATGATACTATATATAGAAAGCCCTGAGACATATATAGCAAAGATTCTACAGCTGATAACTGAGTACAGTAATGTAGCAGGATGTAAGATCAACATGCAAAGATCAGTAATATTTCTGTACAACAATAATGAGCAGTATGAGGAGGAAATAAATTTAAAAATTCCATTTACAAAGCAACTAATAGAATCAAATATCTAGGAATAAACTTAACTAAATATATAAAGGACTTGTACACATAAGAAAAACTACACAACATTGTTAAAGGAAGGCAAAGAAGACCTATATAAATGGAAGAATATTCCATGCTCATGGACTGTAAGACTAAACATCATTAAGATGTCTGTCCTACCCAAATTGATTTATAGATTTAATACAATTCCAATAAAAATTACAATGACAGTTTTTAGTGAATTGCAAAAGCTAATTATGAAATTTATTTGGAAGGAATAGTGGCCACAAATAGCCAAAAACATATTGAAAAAGAAAAGCAGAATTAAAGGAATCATGCTACCTGACTTTAAAGCATACTACAGAAGTGACAATGTCAAAACTGCATGGTATTGGCACAAGGATAGACTTACTGACAAATGGAACCAAATTGAAAGTTCTGGTATAGATATTTACATATATAGTCAAATAATATTTGACAAAGCCAACCAAGTCCACTCAATTGGGACAGAAAGCCCTCTTCAAGAAATGGTGCTTGGAGAACTGGATATCCATACCCAAAAGAATTAGAGAGGATCACCCTCTTACACCATATACAAAAATTAACTCCATTTAGAACAAATACCTAAATATAAGAGCCATAACCATAATGCTCCTAGAAGGTAATGTATGAAAGCAACTACAAGATCTTGCAGTAGGAAATATTTTCATAAACTATACCCAAAGCATGAGCACTGAAAGATAAAATAGATAATTGAGATCTCCTCAAAGTTAAAGACTGTTTTGCTTCAAAGGAGTTTGTCAAGAGAGTGAAAAGTCAGCTTATATAATATGAGAAAATATTTAATAACAATTTATCAGTTAAAGACCTACTATCCAATATATAAAAAGAAATCCTACATCTCAAAAATAGAAAAAAGGCAAACAACCCATTTAAACAATAGGCAAGAGATTTGAATAGACAATTCTTCAAAGAAGAATTACAAATATCTAAAAAGCACATCAAAAGATGCTCAGCAACACTAGCTATTAGGGAAATGTAAATCAAAACTACAATGAGATATTATCTTACACCTATTAGACTGGCAGCTATTAAAAAACAGATGACTACAAGTGTTGGAAAGTATGTAGAAGAGAGGGAACACTCACCCCTGCTGGTGGGAATGGGGAATGGTGCAGCCATTGTGGAGGACAGTTTGGCAGTTCTTCAGGAAGTTAACTATAGAAATGCCACATGATCCAGCAATCCCACTTCTGGGTTTATGGCCAGAAAAATTGAAAACAGGGACCCAAACAGACATATGCACATCAATATTCATATTAGCATTATTCACTATTGTCAAAATTGAACACAATCCTATATCCATGAAGGGATGAGTGCATAAGAAAAATTGTGGTATATATAAACAAAGGAATATTACTCAGTTGTAGGAAGGAATGAAATCTTCACACAATGCAATATGGATGAATCTTGAAGACCTTATGTTGAGTGAAGTAAGCCAGTCACTGGAGGACAAATATTACATGACCACATTGATATGACTCAAGCAAATTGGGCAGACTCACAGAGCTAGTGTCTGGAAGATAGGCTATCAGGAGACAGAAAGGAAGTGGAAGGTGGTAAGCAGGTACTCAATATGGGCAAAATCTATAAATTGATAGGGGGTGATTTGGCAGTGGATGGGGTGATAGTGGTGCAGTGATGTGATTGGGTTCAATGATGCTGGAATGTGAAGGGAGTAGTTTGTGGGGTTTGGGTTTGTCTACCCATGGACTGGAGCAAGGGCTGGAAGAAGGATCAGGTGAACTCTGGGGATTTGTATGTCTGTGGTTAAAACTACAATGGTGTGAATGTTCTTCTGGCAAATATGGCAGGGGATAGTGACCCATGAATGACATCAGGGCTTGGGGGTATGTGGTATACAGCATACCTGGGGCATCATTCTATGGAATATGAAAGTGTTCATTTTGTCATAGTGTATTATCTCAGTAAGTGGGGACACACAAAATAAACAAGAAAATATTAAACTCCCATCCTGGGGCATATTGCTATGTTTTCAATTAGAGGGGCAAGAATCTCTCAAGAATATCAGCAGTGACTAATAAAAGAAAACAGACCAATATGTCAAACCCCTAATATCATTGCATATAACTATAAAATTTATTCTTCAAAACTTGAAACAGTGGTTACCAAAGGTTAAGAAAGGAAGGAATGGGAAGAATTGAATAGATGGAACATCAGACATTGGAATTGTTCTTCATAATCATGCAATGATGGATAAAGGCCATTTTAATTTTGTCAAAACCTATAAAACTGTACAGTGCAAAATGTATACCATTGACCATGGTTAATAGCAATGCTTCAATATTTGAACATCAATTGTAACATATATACCATATAAATGTAAAATATTATTAAAAAGGGAAAGGGGGATGGGTAGGAGGGTGGGTATTTGGGAATCCCTTATATGTTCTATTTGACTCTTCCATAACCTAAACTTTCTTTTAAGATTAAGAAAAAAAAATTAAGACACTGGGTGAACATACAGAAGAAATTGTCATTTTACATAAAAGATAACATATCTTATAGTGATGAAAGAAATATTGAAAAAAGTGTATTGTCCTTTTTATTTATTTTTACCTTTACTTTTATTATTTTTGTATTTTATTTTTTATTGCCTTAATTTCTTGTTATTTTATTTTATTATTTTTATTTTTTTAGCTTTCAACCATGTTTTTGGAGAGGTTTTGGATCACAAAAGAGTCATGACTGTGGCAGGGTAGATTCACTGCTGTAGGGTTGTCAATGATGGGAGAAGTATGGGGAAGGGTGCACCTGGGCCATGCCTCTGTGTCATATGTATATGTTCAGGTGGTCATTGGGTATTGTTTTGGTGGCTTAAATACTACAAAATAACCGAAGGAAATTGAATTTCCATCCTGGGGAGTACTGCAACATTATCTAATAGAGCAGCAAGGATCCCCTGAGTACATGAAGAGCACCTAGCAAAGGAGGACAGACCTTAATGCCAAGCCCTTGATTTTGATGGTTGTTCTGATGAACCTTTTCTAGTGAAATTGAAACTTAACCTAGTATTATATATTGCCTAAGAATTACATCCTGAAAGGCTTCTTGTTGCTCAAATATGTCCTATCTTTAAGCCAAACTGAGGAAATATATACACAACCTTAATACCGCCACCCCAATTGTGGGACATGAATATTGGGGATGAGCCTCCCTGATGCTGAGTGATTATTACCAGAGGCCAAGTAGCTATGCATTTGGAAAAAGACCTTGGCCAAAAGAGGGGTTATTAAATGCAAGTGAGTTTTTATGGCTAAGAGATTTCAGAGTGAATTGGAAGGTCATTTCAAAGGTTATGTTTATGCATGTCTCAGCAGGATCTCATTGACTGCTGCAACAGAGCCTCAAACAGAGGTGCTCCTGAGTGATCTAGAAACATCTAGACAATATAGGCAGGGCAGACAATCTCAGGCATTCTGGACCCTGTCAGTTGACATTACTTTGGAATATTTGCTCCCCAATGTAACAATGTTAGACTCATTTACAATTTCCCTAGACATGACTCTTCAGCCTCTTTTATTTGTTTTCTTTTATTAGGCACTGCCTATATTGTCATGAGATTCTTGTGCCTCTAATTGAAAACATAGCAATACACTCCAAGATGGAAGTTTAATATTTTATTGTTTATTTTGTTGGTCCCTACCCACTGAGATAACACACTATGACAATAAGCACTAGAGTTGTTAAATATAATCCCAGAGGCTTAAATCTTCAGTCTGTTCTTAAGTTCTTTGAGCCCTGCATCTCAGCAAGAGTTTCACCTACTGTCCAGGTCATTGGACTCACCCAGGACAACTAACAAAAGGATGATGATGCACAATGCCTATTCCAAAAATTAGAGAGCATCTATAACTGCAAGCAAGACAGTTCCATCTATCTGGCCCATAGAATCTTAGCTCCCTCTCAATCATAAACAGAGTGGGCATCACCATCCCAAAAGCCTCAAGATTGGGAATGAACAAACATAAGGTATGAATGCAACTATAGACTGAATTAGATTAATGATTATTCTTACAATCAAACAAATTGTATCATTGATATATAGACAGGATCCACCAGAGTTTTGGAAGGGAGGGAGAGGGAAGAATCTGTATAACATGGGATATTTGGGGACATTGGAATTGTTCTGCATGACATTACAATGACAGATAAAGGCCATTATACATTTTGTAAAAATCTATAAAATTTTTCAGTACACAGTGTAAACTGTAATATAAACTATAGTCCATGGTTAGTCGTAATAATTCAATATATGGTCAAAATTGTGACAAATGAAACACGAATGAAAGATGTTAATTGGAGAAATTGTTGGAGGGGGAAGGGATGGGGTATATGAGAATCCCCTATATTTTTTATGTAACATTCATGTAATTTAAGCTTTTTTAAAAATAAAAATAACTCAAATTATAAAAAAAATAAAAAACTTCATCCAATAATGCAGAGTATACATTATACTCATGCTCATATGGAACATTACTCAAGATGAGCAATAGTGTGTTCCAAAAATCACAAGTGGACAATTAAAAAAATCTTACATAATATGTTCTCAGAGAGAAATTGAATTAAATTCAAATTAAAAACAAAAAAACATCTGGAAATTCCAAAATATATAGAGATTAAACAACATACAAACAAAACACTTTGGTCATAACAGAAACTTCATAAAATTTTTTAAAAAATTTCAAACTGAATGAAAAATGAAAGTAATATTTATGAAATATTTGGGACATTGCAAAACAGTATTCAGGGTGAAATTAATATCATGGAATATATATATTAAGAAAAAAGAATACAAATTTGTATTCTGTTCATGCCTTAGCAAATTAGACATAGAAGAGTAATTTAAGAAAAGAGCAAAGAAAATAAATAATAAATAAAAAATAGAGCAGAAATAAATAAGTTAAAATCAGGAAATCAATACACAAAATTAGTAAAATGTAATGATCTTTCTTTGGGAAAAAGTACCAACTGAGATTGTTTTAATGGAGAATTGCATCAAATATTTAAAGAGTAGTGTTTATATAGACAAGCAATGAAAATAAGAACCAGAAATTAAGAAAAAATTTCAATTAAAACAGCAAGATAGTTTTTATTATATATTTTTTATGTTTAAAGAAGCTTTAGATTACATAAATGTTACATAAAAAATATAAGGATTTCCCATATGTCGCACTCCCTCCCACTCCCACACTTTCCCAAATTAACAACATTTCATAGCAGAAATCGAAATGAGGATGAAAAGGACTTGTACACAGAAAACTACAAACCATGGCTACATGAAATCAAAGAAGACATAAATAAGTGGAAGGACATTCTATTTCATGGGTTGGAAGACAAATTAGAGTAATGATGTCAATAATACCCAAAGCAATTTACAAATTCAGTGCATCCCCAATTAAAATTACAAGAGCTTTCTTTGCATAAATGTAAAAGCCAATCATCAAAATTATGTGGAAGTGTAAGTGACCCCAAATAGAAAAAGCCATCTTGTAAAAGAAGAATGGATTTGGAGGACTCATACTTCCCAATCATAAAACTGATGATTTCCAAATAAATTCTATTAGGCCAGAATTACCATAATGTCAAAATCAGAAAAATACATTGCACACAAGAAAAACTATAGAACAGGATTTTTCATGAACATTGTGGAAAATCTTCAGAAAATATTAGCAGCTAAAAATCACAACTGTATAAACAGATTATACAACACAGCCAAGTTGAATTTATTCCAGTTGTGCAAGGCTGTTTCGACAATTGAACCAATACAATCTACCTTACCAAAATAAAGAAGAAAAATCTTATTATGTAAATCAATGTTGGAAACATTTGACAAATCCAATACCTATTCATGGTTAAAAAAAATATAAAAACATTCCAGCAGAGTAGGAATGCATGAGAATTTCCTCAATTTGAGAAATAACTGTATTGATTTCTTAGAGGATTTTAGATTGGACAATGAATATCATATGGCCATCAAATGGCAGTAATACACAAGTTAATTATTAGGGTCAACATTAAGATTTGCTTTGTAAGGGGCAGCTCCTCAGAGCAAGAAACCTTCCAGAGACCATGTTAGGAGGGAATTACCAGAGGGGAAGAAAGCAAAGGGAAAAGATCCAAATAAGAATAGGAAACAAAGAAGAGTGGGCATACATGTTTAGGTTATGTCATGCCTGATGACATCTTAGAGTCAGTGCAATGCCAGTACAATTGAGAGCCTCTGGGCTAAGGAAACCTAAAGGTTAAAGTGGCTTTGGCCCAAAGGGGCTTTGGTTTCATAAATGCAGAGATTTATCTAATTTGTGTTAAGCAACTGTTTGGTGCAGTTTACTGGAGTATACAATTTAGATTAATTCTAAATTACTGTAAAATGTTAACTTGTGCTATTTTTAAAACAATTGGATGTGTAAAATTTTGAGTTTGCACTTGGTGGGGTGTTCTAATGGATGCATTTTCCTGTGAAGGAGTAAACAATGCATAGGCCCTCCACTCAATGTACATCTTTTCTGCATTTATAAAACAAAAACATCTTCAAAACCTCTAGAGTTAAAATCATAGTTAATGATGAGAAACTGCAATACATTCATGCAATGTACTGTTATAAAACAGTAAAAAGTAATGAGTGACATCAGTGGAAATTGTGGTTAGAGAGCACTAAAAGTAAATTACTCCATGAAATCAGTAAATATTCTGACCACAAAACTGTGGAAAACAAGTTTACCAGTTTTCTGTTAACTAAACAAAAGTTTACATCAATCAACCAATTGCTTGAACTCAAGAAAAATTATAAAACAATTGAATATCTGTAAGATAAATTTGCAGCATTTTAACTTACACAAACAACACTTTTTCCTTTTAACTCATTTTCAGCCTTGAATACAATGTTCTGAATTCATGATATATATTACAAATGCTGAAGGGAGCAGAAATGACTACTCTAAAATTTTTTGTTTGATTTGACCTGTTTGGAGAATTCCTGATGGATGAGGTCTTACCTTAACTTCATCTAACCTAGATTTCACTCAAGAATGAGGTAAATATCTGGGAAATATTTGTCAAAAATATTGAAAGGCAAATGTATTAGCTACTAAGGGCTGGGACAAGGGAAAATGGTCATGACACAGAATTGACTACATGAAAATTTGGGAGGAAAGATTGGAGTATTGATCCATTAGGATTCAAGGCTGGGCTATTATATTTTTCTCTCTCTTTTACTTTTTGTACAGTATACAATTTATTTAGAATGTTTTAAACATGATTTATCAGAAACATTATTATAAGGCAAGGGTTACAGGAAAGTAGTAGAATAGGTAGCTCCATGATTCAGTCCTTCTACCAAAGCAACTATTAAACAAGCAAGAACTTTTGCTGGTTTTTTTCTAGGTCTTGGGTAAACTACAAGAAATGAATTTCAAGAGCAAGCTGGTTAGTTAGGCTAGTAATTTACTAAGGTAGGGAGGGAAGAAAAATGGGAGAAAATAACAGATCATGGTTCCCGGGTAGAGAGGAAGGGGCTGAAGAGTGATAATGATGGCTGATTTACAGACTACAATTCCCCACTATAGATTATAAGTGCCCAGGTCTACTTGCATATTGATCCAGGCAGGGGGTAAAGAAGGCCAGAATAGGGCACGAACAGGCACAGGGACAGGACTGGTTCACCTTCCTGCTTGCCCTTTAAACCATTAATTATTCTGTCCTTTTGCTAATGGCAGGGGTGGCATTCCAGCTGTTGCTGTTTTGATTGATTACCCAACCACCAATCCCCCAAGAAAGCTCAACGATAAGGCCCTGGAGGATATCTGGGGCTTCTCCTGGCTTCTGGATGAAATCTCATTCTGAATGGGAGTTCTCCTGAGAATATTCCAGCAGCCATCTTGGGGGTATTGATGTCCATGTGGACTTCTTGCCAGGTTACAAATCCATCTATTGATTCCCTATTTTACTAGCTTGCTTCAGAACTGTCTCAAACAGTTATTTTGAAAAGTACAGAGGCCAAAAGAACACTGTACAGCATCCAAGGAACAGCAGGAGGAAGAAGCTGATACTTTATGGTAAAGAACAGTAAGTTGCTATCCCTGCATAATGTGTATAGATGCCCATCCTTCACTCCAGTAGTGGACCACTGAGTGGCTCAGCCCTTAGCTAGCTCACTGGTGACAGAAAAGGACAAGAAAATCTTCTTCCCCAAGAACAGAACTGTGTATGGCAGATCACTGATCATGGCTTTTGATTAGCCAATTTGGATTACTGAAGGCCCTGCTCAGAGGTCAGTGACTGTTTTAACCCAAGTGGACAAGAGCAGTGGCAACTGTTCTTTCAACCATCCCTGGACAGGGGCAAGGGTGGTGGAGAATTAAAAATGTGGCACTTCTTCAGTACCATGGAGGGACAGTTTGATGGAAAGCTGTATTTGCTAAGCAGGCCAGGAAAGCTCAGCCTTTGGGAGTTGTCATAGAATCCCTTGGCACCCTTACTTTTTCCCTCCCCAGGGCACATTGGAGTCATTTGCACCCCATTCATGGGTCCCTGGCACTATCATGACTTGGAAAGATTGACTTGGTCCAGTCTTCTCTGGTGAGCCCGCCTCCCAGAATTTGTCCTTCAGATAAAACCAGCTTAAAACAACAAAAGGAGTATAAGAAAATTTGAAGAAGACAATCTGGGAAAAAGTCCCTGACAGTGTGAAATACATTTGAGAGGGAAGTCCATCCTTGGGAAACAGAGGGAACAATGAAACTTCTGGAAAAAAGTGAATTCCAAACCAACTAATAAACGAAATCTCAGGGAATAAAGAGACTCAGAATTTCAGAGGAAAGTCTGGCATTCTACATTTACCTTGGGCAGATCTTCCTGATAGGAGGGCTGAAGCTCAAGAAAATCTCTGTCTTCTAACAAGCTGGTTACAAATACAAGAAACAGACATGTCAGAAAATAAATCCCTGTGTAAACATTTTAAAATATTGAAATGTACATGTTGCAACAAAAGATTACAAAACAAACAAAGAAACAAGTAATTATGGTCCATCCAATGAAACAGGATAAAATGCCAGAAAATATCAATGAAGAAGATGAGAATATGAAAAAAACAAACACAGGCATTAAAATATTATTTTAAAAATTCTCAAAAAGAAGAAAAAATGCAGACAGAGAACTACAAGATATCATGAAAACATTGAATGATTAATATAAGAGTCTTAATAAAGGTAAATATTTTAAAAAGTAACCAAAGAAAGGCTTGGTGTTGAAGACAGCAATAACTGAAATGCAAAATGCCCAAGAGTGTTACAAGATCAGATTGGAGCTGGCAATAGCAATACTCAGTGAAACTGAAGACAAGATATTTGAAATGAGTTACACTGAGAAGTAGAAAGAAGAAAAGAGTGAATTACCCTAAAACATCTCTGGGACACCACCAAGAACACGAATATACCCATTATAGGAGTCCTAGAAGGAGACAAAAGAGAGAAAGGAAAGAAGGAATATTAAAAGAAATAATGAGGATTGTGGGAAGATGGTGACAAGCAGAGCTCATTGTTATTACAAAAAACAATGGAGAAAGAGCCAAAAGCTGTCTGGGGGACATGCTTTGGGGGTCAGAAGACAAGGAAAGTGCTAAATAACTCCCAGGAGTGTGAGGGACAGAGAGACAAAGGGGCTGAAAGGACAAATATCCCACAGTGGCCAGGCAGGCCTTGCCTCACCAAATACCAAGATCTTAAGCTGAGATAAAACCCCTGGCGCAATGCAGCCAACTGAGAGGGGGACAGACAACTTTTTCCCTGTCAGCTGTTTCAAGGGGAAAAGGAGCGACAGTTGGGGTGCTTTTTTTCAGTGACCTCAGCCAGCAGAGCCTGCTTTGAATCTGTGCTCTGGAGATTCAACACAGGAACACAGTAAAGCCTAGAAGGAAAAACCTCCATGGAAATCTGTGCTGAAAAATGCCTTCTGCTTGCCAGTCTGAGAATTGCATGGAAAAAAAACTTTTTATGGTACTCTCAGTATCCTATCCCTGTGAGAAAATCTGCATCCCATTAGTAAGTCCCAGGCGCAATTTTGATAACTTAAGCTAGATAATTTTAAAGACTTAGAGTAAGTTGAACCAAATGTCAAAGAAGAGCTGGGAGAAAAGAAAACAATAGGCAAGAGAGAGAAATCAGCCATCCAAGTAAATTCACCAAATCAGATGCCTAGATAGCAGCAAAAAATTACAATCCATATTAGGAAACAGGAAGAGATCACCCAGCCAAAGGAACTAAAAAAATATCCTGAAGAGATAAAGAATTTAAAACTATTAATCAGTGATAATCACACAGCTGTCCTAAATCAATTGAAAGAATTTAAAGATAATATGACTAAAGAAATAAAAATATTAAGAAGAAACTGGGTGGGCATAAAGAACAATTCAAAAGTCTACAAAGAAAAGTAAAATACACTTTGGGAATGAAAGACATAATGGATGAAATTAAAATATATTAGAGACACATAAGAGCAGACCTAAATTGCTCAAAGACAGAATTAGTTATTTTGAAGATAGAACATCTGAACTGGAAAAGACAGGAGAACAGAAAGAGAAGAGAATGGAAAAAATGGAAGAGGGTTTCAGGGAATTAAATGAAAATGAAAATGCACAAACATTCCCATTATTGGGGTCCCAGAAGGAGAAGAGAATGGAAAAGGGGCAGAAAGAATATTTGAGGAATTTATGAATGAAAACTTCCCAGCCTTTATGAAAGACATAAATATCAATATCTTGATCAGAATAGACCTACTGCCAGACAATAACTATTAAAAAAAGACAAATAAAGAGAAGATTCTGAAAGCGGAAAGGGAAAAAGCAAAACATTGCAAACAAAGGAACCTTGATAAGATTAAGTGCTGATCTCTCATCATAAATGATGGAGGCAGAAGAAAGTAGTATGATGTATTTAAGGACCCTAAAGAGAAAAACTGCCAGCCAATAATAGTGTATCCAGCAAAACTATCCTTCAAAAATGAAGGTGAGTTCAAAGAACAACCTAAAAATATAATAGAAAAAAAAAAAAGAGAATGAACATATCAAAAGTGTTTTTTCTAAAGCTTAGTGAAACTTACAAATATTTAGCTACAATGACAAAGGATAAAAAAGAGGATACAAATAATGAAAATCAGAAATGAAAGAGGGACTTTACTACTGACATCACTGAAATAAAAAGAACTATAAAATGGTACTATGAAAAGGGTACACCAAAATATTAGACAACCTATTAAAATGAACAAATTATTAGAAAGACACAGTCTACACTTACACAAGTGATAGACAATTTCAACAATCCAAAAACTAGTAATTTCATTGAGTTGGTAATCCAAAACCTCCCAA